>BDDA01000234.1:0-24281 GCA_001662385.1 Chlamydomonas asymmetrica | reverse complement strand
TCCCCCCCCCCCAGGTCACTCACTTGTTCCTGAAGTCCAGCGCCAGGCGCACGCGGCGCTGCAGCACCTCGTTAGCGTCCAGCAGGCGCGCCTGCTCCTGCTTGGCGCGCTCAATCAGCTCGTCCAGGGAGGGACCGTCGTCCTCCTGGACACCACCAGTCAGCAACACCACCAGTCAGCCACCAAAGGTCACCACAACATCAACAACATGAGGCAGTGCATGCCAGCAGGCATCACCCAACATGGCCTTCCATCGCCCCAACCGTTGCGTTAACACCGGCCGCGTGGTCAGGGGCACACCAATCGGAGCACGCCAGCGCTGGCTTATGCTTACGGATGCAAGCGCATACATACGCATGCTGGAGGCCTGCACGTGATGCATGGCCCTGATAAATGCATCCTAACATTCGAATCTGCGTCTCAGGTTCAAACGTTCGAACTCACCTCGGCCTCGTCCTCCCCGTACAGCTCGGCCGCCTCCTCCTCTGGCGCCTCCTCAACCCGCTCCTGGAGTGAGGTGCATTCAAAGTTTCAAACACATACGGAAAAAGTGTAAAACACACGTCAACATGTGTGACACACCGCGGGTCGGCATCGGGTGACAGCCCTCAATGCCGTAGTCAGCATACAGTATGTCGTGCATGCGGCCTGCAATGGCGGTGCGGCTGCTATGTACACATAAAGTCTTTGTTAAGGTATCCTAAAACCAGAGGTTTGTGGAATTGGCCTGCAGGTGTGGCTTGCGGGATCTGTTCTGAGCAGGTGGGCAGCATTGATTGCGACCAGGCACCACCTTGTGCAGTACAGTACGACTTCATGCATCGCAATCCGCAGCCGTTTGTCATGTACAAACACATGGCGGTATGGCAGTACGGCAGTACAGGCTCGCTCTCGCTCACCATGACGTCATCTTTGAAGCCGTCAAACGCCCTAAAACCCCCTAAAACCCTAAATTCCAAACCGTAAAACCCTAAAACCCTAACAGGCCCGCTCGCTCACCATGAAGTCATCCTCGAAGCCCTCAATCTCCTGCGCCACGGCTGCGCTGTTGGGGCGCGAGCCGCGCAGCTGGATGACCGCAGCGGACGACGCTCCGGAACCAGGCCGGGACCTGCAGCGGCCATAGCACAATGTCGTGTGTTGATCTTGATGGCTGTGCAAAGCTTGGCTGAGGGCATATGCGTCACCAGTCCCTGTACCTCACGGCTCAGTGTCTGATCGGCATTTTCCCATTTGGGTCAGGTTTGGGGATGGCCGTATTGGGTTGTACTTGGCACAGGCAAAGTGCCGCAGCGGGCACGGTCATCAAAAAGAGCGGATGAAAGAGGGCCTTACAGGCTTTACAGGGCTCCTCCCTCACCGTGATCGTGCCGAGCCGCCTCGTGAGGGCCCCCCCTGGCCCCCCACGCCTGGCAGCGAGGACGCCGAGGAGAACGAGCCGTGAGAGCGGTTGGAGCCCAGGCGCTCGAGCCTGCGCGCGCGCAGCAGCAGACAACACGGTAGGGATTGCTAGGGAGCAAAGCAACAGCAACGCCGCACGGCGCGACTCGGTTGGACTCACACATGTCATGCTGTTACCATATCTCAACATGCCGCTGCTGAATCCGTGAGTGTTGTGTGTGCTGCGTGTGCTGGTGGCGCCGATGGGGGAGAGCCGCTGCTCACTGCCACGCAAGCCCCGTGGGGTGGGATGAGATGCATGTGGGGCCATGCAGTGTGCACATGCATGCGTATAGGGAGAGAATGCACCTGACGAACACCCTTTGGGTGTGCTACTGCTTCGTGTGTTCGAGGCACATCACTGATGCGGCACTGTGCAAGGTGTTGCGTTACATCAGGAGCGTGTCGGCCGAATGGCCAACCAGCCGTGCAACGTGTGTGCAGCATGCTGATCGGGTGCAGCAGAGATGCGTTCAGCGCAAGCATCCTACTCCCCTCCGGCCCCCTTCACGCACCTATTTGGTTGTGGCAGGTCGTCATCAGAGTCGTTGCCGTTGTTTGGCAAGCCGGGTGGCAGCCCCGCCGCACCCGACATCCCAACCGGGGGGGTGCCTGAGGTTTGGGTTGATCGAAGGGTGCACGAATGCAAGGGAAAGATTGGGGCACCAGGTGGGGTTGGCGAGGCTGAAATGGGTTTGGCACAGGCGACGAAGCTCCTGTCAGCGCGGTACGATGCTAGCAGCATGTCGATGATAGGGCAAGCGCCATTCTTTCGTGCAGGAATTGAAACGGCAGGGGAATGTGTTTGGGAACTGCGGGTTGTGCTCATGCACAGGACCACCAGCTTGCGGACCCTCTGCAACGACGCGTGCAGGGCGAGCCGACCCGCGCAGGCGTGCAGCTGTGCTGACCAAACCAAGCATCGTGCCGCGCCCTTACCGCAGCCTCCTAGCAAGGAAGCGTCGAGCCTGCTCACCTAGGGGCGACATTCCATATGAGTCCGCTGTCCCTGCTCGCGCATCCACGTCACCGCCCTGCGCATGTGGCGGCACGCCATTTGGACACGGTATTGTAAAGCATTCGGTCAACTGAAAACAAAGACCGCTGTGGTTCTTGGCGAGTGTCAGAAACAGTCCCGCAGCGCTGCACATAGTGGCGTGCACGAATCTTGCACGAAGGCACTGGTCGCGGGCTGCCTCAAATTTCCGCAACGCACCGTGTCAGGCGTGCCCGCGGTGGTCGCGTCACGGCCACCCTCGCTGATAAGCCCTGAGGCCATCAGGCTGTCCCCTTGCTCCTGCTCTTGCTCCTGCTCCTGCTCTCCGTCCTCCGCATCTTCGTGTTCGAGCGCACCTGCATCCGCCTGCACCGCACAAAGGCACACAAGGGACCTCGGTGGAAGAAAGGGAGGTTCTTTCCGAGGCGTGTATTTGCACAATTGCCGCCCAAATGAGTGATGCAATTGCTGTACGTGCGGAACACAGCTGAAGACCTTGACACATGCACTATGTTCCAGCCGCGAATGCATAGCAGGGTCATAAGTCAAGAAAGGAGACATTGTTCATCACGCTACACCAGGTTTGCAAGCCTAAAGCAAGTGGTCGGTCCTGACAAACTCACTGGGTCCGGGGTCGCCTCGCGGTCGTCCATTATGGCACCCCCTGCTTGGAATGACCACTAATGAGCAACCAAGGAGATTGTTGTTACTAGTCACGCTCCTAATCCTTGAGCTAGCTGCGTGACGTCGCCTGCTGCAGTTCGCAGACCTAATTGTTGTCCACCTGACACGGGCTCAGCCCCACATGTTTCCGCATCAACCAAAGGCTGCACCGCCAACAGAACAAGCCTGATGTGAGACTAAGTTGAACTCTCACCACTTTATTAATGTTTGAATCGTAAGGGCGTACTTGGAAGAACGATGCCCGGGGCAGTCTGAGAGGTTTGCTGCAAGCCTTAGAAACACTGTCGATAGCGTAAACGGTCCAAAACGAGTTAACTAGGTTGAACGTACAACCTGTGGCCTAAAATTGTTGGCTGGTGATGCTGCGTGATAAGGCCCGCAATGTCGTGGATATACGGGGGGGTGAGGTTGAAAATAAATGTTGTCCGGGCGGCCAGGAAGCAGGGTCTGGGGTCAGATCAAGACCATAGTATAAACACTGTAAAATCTCAAGTGCAGTCAGCTCCGGTTGTCTGTGTTGTTCCGTAATGCTTCTTTACTGCGCAGTCTCACTCTTCCAAACGACATCTGGGAAGGCAGCAACCTGAACGCATCGTTTGTTGCATAACCAAGGCAGCTGATATATTTTCCCTCTCTTATCGTGCATTCCAAGGTGTCCGAGTTCTTACACCGGCACCGGGTTCACCGCCTTTTGTGTTGGACTCGCGCCGTCCGCTGGCGGTTCCTACAGTAACGCCTAAATCATTCACACCTGCTGGCAGGAATCCTAACGTCACAACATGACCTTGTATGAGCTGTGCCTGTTCCAGACACGTCGGTGCTCACGCCGAGCCTCAGCGCCCACTGACCTTCTCATAGTCGTAGGCACTCAAGACGCATGCATACATGGGCAGGCAGCATATCAGCCACGTGCTGTTCTTGTCAGCCTGGTTCCGCATTTTTATAATGAACGCCTGGCATCGCATGTGTACACGATGATGGCAGGCTCGACTGGTGGGGCGGTGTGCAAATGCGCAAGAAACAGCAAATACCAAAGTTGGATAATACTCGAGCGGGCGCTCGCATATGAAATGACCATAGATGGGGTTTTGGCTCGCCTGGAGCACCATCTTCGGTGCAGGCTCAAGTCACAGACCAAGGGGAACTGTCACTAGCGCAAATCGCTGCACGCTGCACCGATACACATGACAGTGCCGCGCACCCACACCCGCAATAACGGTAAATAAAAAAGTCAAAACACCTGTCTAACAACCCAGTGGTGTTCCTTTGCCCTGTGGTTGTTGTCGCCATGTGCAACCACCCAAATCCATCCCAGTCAGCCACCTCGCTCCATCATGACTGGTGCAGTCGTGCGGATAGTCCGCTGGTGCCAGGTGGCGGCGCTGGCCATCGTTCCCGACGCGTTTGCGCCGCCACTGCCTGCACTCGCTCCATGCGGCCCGGAAGCGTCGCCGCCTGCCCTGTCGCCGCACATTCCCACACCACCCAAGCCGACCATGTGGCTATGCCTCCCTCCGACAGGGGGTTGACGCGGCTGTGGGCATCGATTGGGTGTTCCGTGCTGTGTAAGTGCGTTTTCCGTCACGGATGCTGCGCACATGGGACAGGTAAGCAGCAGGCACAACGCAATCAGCGCTTCACAAGGCAGTCAGCCTGCTGTGTTTGGTGGTCAGGAGCTTTCCTCGGAGCGTTCAGGCAAAACAACAAACTTTAACTCTAAGGGTAAAGGCCCTGTGGCAGAGGCACGACAGAACACATGTGCATAATGAACAGTGGGTACTGGAGAGTACCCCGGCATCGGCCGCAACCGCTGTAGTTGGCACGCATGCACACGTGTGGACATCATCGGCATTCACTGTGCGCAGTGCGAGTATGGGCAAACGCATGCAACAGATACTCCTGCCGCTAGACCAGTGCGCGTGCACGCATGCATCCGTTGCATGCGCATCGACCCTGCGACAGTGCAGCACCAACGCTGCTTCAGACATGATCACATCAGCTCATGGCAGTTTGCTTTTCAAGGTGTGCCCTAGACGGTCGCCGCTGAGTGCGACCCAAAACTCACTTTGGCATGTTGGCCTGGCAATGGGTTGACGCTGCCTGTACCGCCTGTACTGCCTGTACCGCCGGCTCCTGCAGTTCCTGCACCGCTGCCGGTGTCGAGCTGCAGGTGGCAATAAGCGCCAGCGCACACACAAGCGGTGTCATCATGCATGTCAAGGTGCCCGGTTTTGCTCTACCAGTCCCTACAATCCCTTGCAATCGCAAACAAAGCACACGGAAAGTGTTTGTGTCTTGTTCCCCAGTGTCTGGGGCAGCATGGACCAAACGGCGAATACCGGTACGCTCTTGGTGTTGGATAAGCACCGTATGCAAGAGGAAACACACATTGCAACACACAGCAAGGCAGCGGAGGGTAAGGTCACAGACGTGCCAGGGTCAGATGGGTTAAGCGACTTGCTGGGTCGCGCACGCCCAGCAGCGCTTCTCCTAGCCTAGGGCTGCCCACCCCCACCAACACACACCACGCACCCGCAACCCTGTAAGCCAGCAGCATGGCAAAAAGGCCGCTGGACCGGCCCTGCACCACCCGCCCCGCTGGAGCTGCATGCGCACCTGAACGAGGTTGCGCCCGGACGCTGATGTGGCCACCACAGTCCCCACGCCGCCGCCGAGCGTGGTGGAGGACCCCGAGTTGTGAGCTGTGCTGGTGGTGGCGGTGCCGGTCCCGTGCTCAAACGGGACGGCAGACGCATTCACCGTCGCCAGGCCTGCACACAACATGGTCCATGGCAGGCACGCAGAAGCGACAGTCGGGGCACAACAACAGTCAGGGAGCGAGAGACACACGTTTGCAGATGGTCCGAAGCACCATAGGGCTCTTGACCATGCGCACAAAACGCGCGCGCCTTGCCAGAACGCATCCCCGTCCTGCCATTCGCGCCACCAGCACCCCTCAGGCTACGGAACCAGAATCACACCGCATGCACATCTCACACTCACTGTCTCACACTGCATGCATTGCTGGCAATGAGCCGATCAGTCACCCATGCACACGCGCTGCCGTGCACGCACCGAGGCCTTGGAGAGGTGCCGTGCTGTTGCCGCCAGCGGCGCCGCCGTCGATGGTCGTGATGTCCGTCGTGCCCGCGATGCTGCCGGCGGTCGTCGCCACCGAAGTACCCGCCCATACGCTGCCCTGCACCGCGCCGCGCGCGCTGCCCATGCCCAGCCCGCTGCCCGCGCTGAGGCGGTGGTGGTGCATGCCGCCGCCGCCGGGGTGGCCCGAGTGGCCGTGCCCGTGGCCGGCGCTCGCGCCGCCGATCACGCCCGCTGCACCGCCGGTGTGTGCAGTGGCGTTGGTTGTGACGGAGCTGAGGCTCGGGGTGTTGCTGGCGAGGTGGGTGGCGGGCGGGTGGTCCCCTTGGCTGACGTTCCTGCTGCTGCCAGGCGCGTGCTTGACCTTGTGCAGCAGCTTGGACACGCCCCCATGAGACACCTCCACCTACATGCCACAACACAAACCCGGCACCCGTCAAGCTTCCGACATGCACAGACTGTCAACTCCAGCAACGAACACGTGTCGCTGCCATCACTGCCTAATTCCTGCGTATGGTACGCGGCTGGTTCCCAACCACCAGAATATACATGCAGTACACATATTGACATCTGGTCCCCCCTTGATGCGTTGCCCTGGCTGGGTTCAGGACGACAGCACCAAGCAAAGTGCATCGCAACTGCACGCGGTGACAGAGGCAGAGGGTGCGCCAAATGGCCCTGCAAGGCCATGCAGGCCACATATGCAACTACACAAGGTTGACACCACGCACCACGATGGGCTTGGTGCTTTCGTTGCCAGCCGGGATGTCCTGCTGCCAAGGCTCGCCATCCACCTGCATGCACACAGTGCCGGGCACCGCCAGTTGCGGCCATGAAACCGCACTAAGCTCGGTTCCGCTTCCGAGCACCACACATGGCGTGCACACCAACACCTCTGCATGCACCACACATGTCCTGGCTGCCCGTGCCTGTTGTGGTTGCCATACGCACCACCTTTAGTATGCCACTCGACCTGACGACATGCCGAAGGCAAGGCCCCTTAGCCCCCCACCCCACCCCGCACCGCACCGCACCTGCATGTATACGTGTGAGCGCCCGCCGTCCGTGCGCACGTATGGCGCCGACACGGTGATGCGCAGGCCCGTCACCTGGCGCCAACCAACACAGCGTGCACAGAGGCAGGCAGCACGGAACGGGCAATGCGATGTGTTTGTGTGCCCTCTGCCTGCTAGCCTGTGGCCAAGAGAGCACGCCGCCCCTCACGGCCTAGCAGGCGCTGTCAAACACGCAACCCCAAGCACAGCACCAAACAGCACAGGACACATGCGCCGGGCGTGCTTGGCGCGCAGCTAAGCTGCTGTAGATGCTCATCTGGTCAGCGTGGCACGGTACCTTCAAGCCACGCCACAGCAGCACAGCAGGCCGAAAGTCAGGCAGCGCACCAACCCCCACATCATACCGACACGCACGACAGCCACGTAGGGCAGCTTTCCATGGTTGCATTTGTGTCGCCGCCCTTGACATGGATACACACCGTTCAAGTACATGTGTACACATGTGAGGCGGCATGCTGTAATGTGACCGGGCAGGAGGCTCACCTGAGCGATGCGCTTGGCGTGTACGAGGTTGCCCTTGGTGGCCATGACTGCAGACGTGTGCCACCCGCTACACAAGCCCACAATCTGCAACCGCGCGCACACACATACACTCTTAGATGCACACGCGCACTCGCACATGTAAGTCGACCATGTGTGGCAGGGGATGCAGCTCTAGGGAGGCTTGGTCAGGTATGACCGTAACGTTCAGATGTAACGAAGGCTGGGTGAGCAGTTTGGCCAGCAGGTGTGGCCTTGACTGCCTGGTGGCCTGACCTGGCCGGTGAACGGCCTGCCGCACGGTGCTGTGTGGCCGCATGTGCGAGCCATGATGGCTTGCACTGGCGCACGTGGCTAAAACCATCCACACCTGCAACTCTGTCTCTGCCTCATACACATATGCACTGCACGGCCCCACGGGAAGCACACTGCATGGCCCCACGGGAACAACTATGAATCATCTCTAACACACGCGTGCACACACCTCCAGCAAGCCGTCTTTATAGCTAGGCTTCCACCCGTACAGCTTCTTCTTGCCACCACCGGCAGCACCGCCCCGCGCTTGGCCGGCAGGGACGCTACCCCCGGAGGCGCGAGCGGAGGCGGAGGCAGCGTCCGGCGCCACGCCTGACGAGGACGGCAGGCCGCCTGGCGGGAGGCAGACAGGCACACGCATGGCAGTAGGTTGACCCAGTATATCAACGCATGATAAGAGGGTGCTGCTCTGTCCTGGTCCCGAGACCAGTGTACATCGTGTGCATGCAGGGCAGTTGTAGGGAAAGCCGCAGCAGCTGTACCATCGCGGCCGTGACCCGTATGCCTATGGGCCTGGCAGGCCAGGTCGGCAGCGTCTGCTCCCACTTACCTCGCCAACCCAGCCCCCAACCAAACCAATGTGAACCGCCCCTTACGCTCACCTGACGAGTCGCGCGCGTTGTGGGCGGCGTTGGCGGAGAGCGTGGCGGCGCTGGTGCTGTCCCCCAGCTCCTTGCTGATCACGCCCGGCCCCGCCAGCGAGCCGGCGTAGGGCTTGGCCTTGTGGCCGGTAGGGCCCCACAGGTTGCGCCCGCCCGCATAGCTCTGCGCACGCAGTGACACGCACAGGTGCACACGGCAGCATGTGTTGGATGGGCCTGGCATGCTCATTCGAATGGACAGGGCCATGACAGGCACGATTTCTGGCCTGTACCGGGGCGTCTAGGTTGGACCGGTGCACAAGCTGGAGAACACAACTGCCCTAGCATACCGATGTGAGCCGTGTGCTACAATGGAGTGCCCTACTATAGAGCCTACTGTAGAAGAGTGTTATAACTTCCATGTGACTGCACCTGGAGGTTGAGCACCACGAGGGCCTTGACGTCCGAGGGTAGCTGCACGGGTGTCCATGCGCCGTCGCCGCCAGGCAGCTGCACGCTGAGCGTCGTCTTCACGTTCAGCGGCTGGGCGCAGCAGAACCAGCCTGCGGCCGGAAGCGGACGAGGGCACCCGCACATGAGGCGACAAGGCATCCTCGTTGATGCATGCAGAACACAAGCTTGCAAGCAGGGCTTTCATCCCTGCGGTTAACAGACGCTGCTCCCTAGGCGCACACGCACGTGATGTTGATAGCACGAAACGCACAAATGTGCCTTCGAACACAGATCTTGATACAAGGCACATTTGGCAGTCATTGGGGCTTCTGAGCACCCCACACCACATCACAGGCGCAGCGCAGGCCGATTCTTCGCTGCGCATGCAAGCCACGCACACGCACACGCACCCACCCACCCGAGGTGCAGCTGAAGACGGAGTACCAGAACTGGTTGGCCAGGCGCGACGCCGCGAGCGCCGGCTTGGCCTCACGCAGCGAATGGAAGTCATGCGCGGCGCGCGCGTCCAGGCCGATCGAAAAGTAGTTCCAGAACATGCCCTGCACGCCGGCCGAAGCCGCAGAGGAAGTCACAGCCAGCAAAGGAACATATAATCGTTGCCCTGAACACCCATTTCCGGATTGTGGTTCCTACGATTTCTTGATTGGCCCCCCTGGACCATTGCTGGGCCGCTGGCTAGCAGGGCGCAAGCGTGAAACACAACGGCATCTATCACACTATCACAAATTCACAATGCGCTTTACATCAACAATGCGTGTTGAAGATCAGCCACTGGCTGAGGGCTGGAGCAGGGCAGGTCGACAGAAACCGCAGTCCAAATGCCTTCAACTTTGGCAGAACTGATTTCATGTGTGTAGGAGGGCCGGGAGCGGATGGGTCGATGAAGACAACAGTAAACATGGGCCTTTTGGCGGGAATACACTTTCCTGGTCAACAACTAGGTTGTGCTAGGGTGGGGCTTGCTGGCTGTCTTATCCGTCAAGATCCCTCTAATGCCTGTGCACTTATGGTTACCTGCAGCACAACACGAAACTAAATGTAGGATTTCCACCAGAACCGCGGCACAGCGTGTGCCAGCATGCATCAACACTCAGGACGCTCACCGAGAGGCACACAGGACCATCGGCTGCACCGCTGCCTGCGTTCTGCGCAGCCCGGCCGCCGATCCCAGCTGCCCCATTGCCGCTCACGCCAACACCACCCGCGCCGCCGCTGCCGCCGCCGCCGCCGCCCACACCGCCGCCAGTGGTGCCTGGGCCGCCCCCCACCGCTTCGCTCATGACAGAGGGTGCGTAGGAGTAGATGGTGGTGGGTGCTGGGCTGGCCACCACGGCAGCTGCAAGGACACAGCAGCGGTTGATGCCCATCACCGATTAGCGAGGTTTGAGGGCATGATAAGAGCGGGTACGGGAAGCACATTTTGCAAAGTGTTGGCTGATGGGCCTGCCGCAAATTACGATGGCACAGGATAAGTGTGGCAGCAACAGTACGCAAAGGGCCAGAGCACGGCCGTGTACGGTTCAACTGCCAGACTGTGCATGGTAGCGAACGGCATGGTAGCGGACGTGGCAGCGGAGCAGCATATATCAATGCATGGAACCCTCATGCAGTCATGTGCGAAAGCTACAATGGGGCCGTGTACGAGCGCGAACGCGCCGCCTGCCGCATTTGCAAAGCGCAAGAGAGGCCACACGCGCAATCGTCATGTGAGATAGTGAAGCACGCATCTTCTAATACAACGTGCAGGTACCCTACTGAGCATTGGCAGTGCATGCGCCCTCTGACCCACCCGTGGTGTTAAGGGCGGTGGAGGTGTAGGTCATGGAGGTGATGGCGGTGACGGCGGAACCCATGGACGACGTCGCAATGTTGGGCCCGTTGCCCGCACCCCCGCCTCCCGCCCCGCCTCCTGCGCCTGATGCTGTGGCTGTGCTGGTGCCGCCTGCAGATGGCGCCGCCACGACCCCCCACGTGGCCAGCCACGCCAAAGAATTCAGCAAAAAAGCCGGAAAGGAAAGGAAAATGCGACAGGAAATTATTGCGGGCGGTGCGGAGTGGTGCGTATACATGAGCGGCACCTCGTGCAGCCCAGGAAATGCGCGAGTGATTCGGTGCGTGGTTTGCACTGATCAAGTGTGGTTGGTTGGACCAAGCGGCTTACCTACGTGGTTGGAGACGTCTCTGCTGTGCTGCGTGGGCAGCGGCCCAGACATGTGGCCTGTGAACACACGTGTACGACATGGACTACTTGCTGTTAGTGCAGTTCCCAGTTGGCCTTTTGCATGGACGGGGGAAGAGGAAGGGAGGGTGGCGCCGTGAGGGGGGGGGGGGGAGCGGGGAAAAAAGAGGTGATGCTCCCTGTCAGCACAAACGCCAACATCATGACATCCAACCCCACGCCAGGCCAGTAGGCCACCCGTTCATCGCACCCGTTCATCGCATCGCAGGTAGATGCCGCCATACGCGGTTGATGCTGCCCGCACCTGCGTTGCTGGTCGTCGCCGCACCGTCCAACCGCGACTGCAGCGTAGCTGCAGCTGCCGCCGTCGGCGTGCTGGCCGCGCCGCCGCCCGGCAGCGCGCCCACGCTGGCCGTGCTGGCAGCTCCCGCCAGCGGGCCGGGGAGGCCTGAGCTGCCCGCACGAGTGAGCGCGAGCCCGCTGGCGCTGTGCGGCGTTGCGTAGGGGTGGCGCTGAGACACCGATGCGCCAACGGTGGGCGCCAATGAAAGCAGCGGCGCCAGCACCGGCGTCGCGTGCGCCTGTGGAGCAGTGGTGCACGATGGCGCATGCACATTCGGAATTTGCAATGGGAACTGTGCACCATGATCACCGCATATGGTACCATGTGAGTGCAAGCACACGCAGCACGCCGACCGGCCTCAGCAGGCGGCTTTCAGAGTATGGCTGTTGAACGTGCCTTTTGTTTGTTATTTCCCCGGTGTAAGTGTACTGCCTGTGGACCGCTGGACCATTGTCAATCGGCGTCCAAATGAAGCGCAGGGTCACGTCGAGGCCGTTGATATCGGGTGTGTGCACCTGCCCTTTGGGTGGGCGGGTGCAGGTCAGCTTGAGGTCTGCATCACCCCTTCAGGGTATGGAGCCCTGAGCCGCCCTGACCCTGTTTCCCCATGCAAACCCCACAGTCACCCTGCCGGCAGCATCAGCCCTCACCTCCTGCATGCTATGCGGGTGGTCACGCAGCAACGGCTTGCGCGGCAGCGTCACCGTCAGCCGCCAGCAGTCCAGGTCATCCGGGGCGGCGATCGCGACCTGATCAGCAGCACAATGCAACACACCGGTAACTGATGAAACTGGCACGCGACCGCAGCCTGGCCCACCGGCGCAGCCGAATGGTGCAGGGACAGGCCTTGCAAACAAGTGCCATGCCTCATTCCAAGCTGCTGGCACAGGAGCTTCATTTATGCTTGGTCTCACGCAAACGAAAAGCGCCATCCAGCGCTTGATTTGGATCGGACATGAGGTGCTGGCACTGAGCGTTCGCTCCTTTCACGCCCTGCGAGCCAATGCCCGGTGATCTCTCACAATTGCGCTTTAGGCACCGCGAATGTTCATTGCTTGCCTTATGTAGCGATTTGGCGATGCTCTTGTAGCTGTCGATCCAGCTGGCTTTGAAAGCCTCGCCCCAATTGAAGGAGCGAGAGAGGTCGTTGCCTGCGCTCGCATGCACACACGTGGCAGGAGGTGTGTGATAGAAATATTGTTCCCGTGGGGCCATGCGGTGTGCATTAAAAAGGAAACTGCACCTGACGATGACGATGTGTGTGTATCAACATAGGGACAGCATGCGGGCCTGTCACTAACGACGCTTGAATCCTGCCATCCTTCTCTGCATGCTTGCATCCGCTGCATACCAAGAATCCCTCCCTCATGTGACGTCAAAGTGCGGCACAAGCGCATCAGGCATGTGGTTTAGATGTATCAGCATGCGGCTTATTGCACGGCTTGGTCTCAGAGCGTGGCCCGGTCCGCACCTGTGCCCAGCGGCATAATTGCAATGGGCGGCTCCGGAACCAGCTTGAGCGCCTTGATGGTGCTCATCACCCACGCGATGGTGCCGTCGCCGCCGGCCACAAGGATGCGCAGGCGCGCACGGTACGTGCTGGCGTTGGGATCGCGGGCGTCGATCGCTGCCTGCGGACCACTGCCATGCATGTAGTCAACGCTAGCGATCACCCCGCAATACACAATATGGTCATGCTAAATGGTTATGTGCTTATGTTACATCAGGGGGTGTCGGCCAAACGGCCCATGCTCCTCTCAGATGGGGACCAGGCGAGCAGAGGAGGTTCACCAAGCAACATCATAGGCAGGTAGCGACAGGCATTACAGCCAGCCAGGCCGGCATGCGCATGATGTGTTTCTCAAGGCACGGACCCAAACCCAAAGCAGATACTGCCACCCGGGATGCTGCTACCATACTGCTGTGCTCAACTGCTTGAATGCCTGCGTTTGAGGGTGGCCCTGCCACGCGTCGCTGCCAGGACCACCGTCCTGATTGGTCATGTCGCGCTTGCAGCGCTCGTGCACTCAGCACTCGCGCTCCCGTTGCGCGCACACAACGGTCGCGGTTCTGCTGCTCAACAGGCCATTCAGGCGCCGCACCTTGAAGTTGTCCCACATCCTGGACAGCACAACGTGCGGCTTGTCCACGCTGATGTCAAACACCTGTCAAAAAGCACGCACCACGTAGCCGGTATGGTTTGTTCTCGGTGTCGTCGACAGCATGCCACCTACTGTATCCCAGGTTACGCGGCTGTTAGCTCGCATTTGGGTCACCCAACCTGATTTGGGTCACCCAGGGGGAGGAACACCGAGCATGCAGCGATGCTAGGCCAAATCCCCCTAAATCGCCCTGAAGCTCCTGTGCGTGTGCGTAAATGCATGAGGCCCTCGCATTGCCATGGCCACCAACTGCCTGCGCATTGCCATGGTCACCAACTGCATGCGCCACTCGCCGCACGACAAATATACTGCTGCATGCTGCTGCCGACAGGGTGTGTGGCACAGCACCTGGGTGAGGGTGTGCAGACGGGTTGACCGCACCTGCACCCTGCCGATGGCGCGGTTCAGGACCTGCGCCAAGCGGCTGCCCACTTGGCCGCCACTGCGGGCGTTGATGAAGGCAATGAGAGGCGCTGTGGTGTCCATAGATACATCTCCGTTCTTTTTCACTCCTTGGAGATATGGCTGGGGCAGCCTGCATAAAGGATAACGTTCAAGTTCGGGCTAACGTGTTGACCTGTCGCAAGTCACGTACCGACTGCGTATGACATGCAAATTGCCCCCACGAATTGACATGCGCGACAGCGATTGCTTGCACCTCAGGTGTAGGGCAGCCGTGGCACATCGTGTTGATACCATGATCACGTGTATTGACCACTTTTTTTGCGGCAGCGTGACACGCATGTGGTGGCACCCACCGATACGGGTCGCGAAGGGTGTCTTCAGACAGCCATTCCAAATACGCTTGCGTGTCCGCTGGCCCAGCTATCACCTGCACGCGTTCCAGTGAGTGTCAGTCTTGACGCAACAGAAGTGTTCAGTTGAGGGTGGGGAGAATGGTGCTTGAAGGCAAGCAGACCCAAGAAAGAGGCAGCTCTGGATGGCTCACGACAGCTGAGCAGGAGGTGGAGTCGGTGATCATTAACGTGACTTCAGCAGTAGGGAGGGCTTGCACACACGTTGCTAGTCTTGTTGACCTTGACGCTGCAGCCGCTGTATACCGCCACATCCTATTACCCTGCCATCCTGTGAGCAAAGAGGCAGTTTTCTGCCTGACAACCACAACCACAGTTGGCCTGCATATAAATGCCCACTTGCCTCGCCAGGTGCTTCGTCTTTGGTCATTGTAGGCAGCTCCAGCAGCGCCAGTGGCGTGCTCGGCATGGTGACTGGTGATCAAGTTCTTCAGAATGCTGAGGTAGGTGTTGAAGCGAGAGGTTGCCGAAGACTCGTTTAAACCCGAAGCTGCCTCCCGACAGTTGTCAATGCAATGCTACAATCGTACGGAGCCCAGAGCATTGCTAAGGAGACCAGGCCATTGTTGTGTTGTCTCACAAGAAAGTCCTTGTGTGTGGTTGAGTGGCACGGGGTATGTAGCCTGGTTAACAGACAGCTCAGCAGGTGTTGCAATCAATGCTGCCTCCCACACTGGAGGTTTTGAGTGTGGACACCCTAGGGACACCAACCCCGACGTTGTATGCATGACAGAGCGTGCAGAGTGGGCAAGACGAGTGCATGCGTAACTCGGTTTCAGCCGGATTTCTGTGTTTCCATGCGTTGCAACCTGTTGCACGTCGAGTCAAGAATTGGAGCGAGAATGCTGAAGCCCCACGCCACACCAGACTTAATCTCATCGTCACACAAGGATTCTTGTCAGCTCTCTGCCACAGAGGCGCTCTGTACCCGATTTGCTGTAACTGGTGCAACACGAACGAGCGTAGGCTCTTGCACAGCAACGCAACCCCCCGAACACTACAAGCGAAACGAAACAAACTTCCCATTATCCGCACATATCATTGTTCTGCTGCAAGAGCCCACATCCATTGACACCGTGGACAGCTCACTTTGTGCTTGCGTGAAACGCCCGTCCAGCACGCTGTTGCGGGCACGCACAACCCTTGGCTGTTTTGTGAGGTATCAGAGTGCCCTGGTGAATGGGGTGAGGTTGTAAGCAGGTACTGATGGACATTATGGGAGGCAGCCGATAAGCGACGTATGGGCGCCAGCATTGGAGACCATCGCTTGATGCAGGATGGCTGCAGCGCATGCCTTCCTACTGACGCTACTCCTGGCGAGCATCATCCACGAGTCCGGAACGTCATCGTGGAGCTGGAAGCGGTGGCCACGGCCTGGTGCTGGACATCCAGCCACGCTTCCTAACCGCAGCCGATTCGAGCAGCTGAGCGCCAACACAGACCAGAGTCTCGATGGGACCCTTGGAGCGCTGTTTCTTGGGCAAACTAGCTCATCGAGGAGGCTCCAAGGAAAAGTTGTTAAGGAGAGAGTTGATGACCACCCAGGATGGGTCCCAGACTTTACGAAGGCCTCAACTGCGGGGTCCACGGAATCAGCAGACAGCGCGGACACTGGGCAGGACGACTCCCACCCAGCAGCCAAGCTGAAGCAAGCATACGTCTCCTGCATAAACCGCCACCAGCCCAAGCGTAACATCACGACCTGGGCGAGTGCGATGGCAGGTGCGCGAGTCATCGGCAGCCGCATCGGACCGCGAGCACGACCCACATCGCACTGCGGGCGTAACCGCACCACAGCGTCAACGCATGTGCATAGACTCTGAGCGATGCATGGGACTTGGTCACTTTGATATTCATGTTGCCCCCTGCATTTTGGCATTGCCAGAGCCTTGCTCGCCACACACATACAGGCACTCCCGCAGTCCTGAGCACTCAGACTGCATGTGCATGTTGTCTGCATGGCGCCATGCCTGTTCTTGCCCTGGTATGCAATCCAGCCCGCTCGTGCAGTCATGTGGCGCTGCAGAAGCTGCATGGACCCGTTCCCTGTGCTGCCCTCACCACGCTTGCCTTCCGCACATCGCTGGAGCCCTGGACGTGTTGTTGTGTGTTAGGTTCAGTGTGCCCATGGTCCACACAGTGTGCGTCCCGTGGGGCCGTGCAGTGTGCATACACCTGACGCCGGCGTTTGTTGTGTGTGGCCCATGAGCAGACGAGCTCTCGGCGGTGAGGATTCATAGAGCGTGGTGGTCATGCAAGCCGGAATCACCGATACAGGTGCGATGGCTGCATGTCCGCCCACGCGAGCGCGTCCTGGCAGCCATACTGAGCGCACCCGCATCCTGAGCCAACCCTGCTGTTTGTCTTTGCTCGTGCCGTGCATGGGGCCGTTGCTGGGTTTGGCACGCTGCGGTGTTGCCTGCAACAGCGCCCTCATCAGACATTTGCTGTGTGCAATCACGCCTCGGCGAACAGTAATGCCACGGGGACGCAGGGACGCTGATGTGCGCTACCAGCCTGTCACAGACCGCCACAGCGTGCCACAATGGACTGCCGCTGCGTGAATTTCAACAACGCATCTTGGAATGCCACTGTATGCTGTTGTGTGCGCAGATGACAATCGTGACGCAGCTCAGCTTCAACCGGCTGCAGCAGCTGGCGGCGATATGCAGGTGCGCGTGTGCCATGGATTCATGGCCCTTGCCAACGCCGTTGCCTGCCCACCTGCCATGAATGGCTCGCTAGTCGCTACACATCCACACTCGGTCAAGGCAAGGAGGAGAGCTTGCGATTACTGCAGTCGCTGTGGGATACACGCTTACGTCTCTGACACCCTCCCTCGCTACCATATGTACCCCTCATGCCCGACCCCCGCCGCGCACGCTGCATCAGTGTATCACTCACACACACTCATACATCCGCTCATCCGCTCACCCGTTCACTCATTCACTTGCGCTCCCACTCACCCGCTCGCAGGATCTGGCCCGGGCCGGTGGCGGCGGTGGTGTATGTGGGCACGCTCGCGCCGTCCGCCAACAAGGCGGACCGCGCAAAGCATGCCGACGCCGCGCGGCGCGCGTCTCGCTCGCGCGTGCAGGGCCTGAAGGAGGGCGAGGACGAGGAGGCCGGCGAGCACCACTTCATCGTGAGATATGGATCCAGGATAGATCAGGAGGGAGAGATTGCATCACCCAGATCATGATAGCCATAGGCTCAGTTTCGGGACAGAGCATCAATTATCATGGGACCGACTGGAGCTTCAGCTGGAGCTTGCATGACCCAGATCGTGATAGCCATGTGGCTCAGATGGACAGAGCATCAGGAGAAGCAACGACTGCTCTCACCTCCCTGCCTGCACATGCTCGCCAGCAGCAGTGTGTACCGGCACGACAATGCAACATTGTACCAGTGCACCAAATCCACCATGTTCTTTGGGATCCCCCCATGGGAGACTCTCATGGGACACCCTACCTTGTACCCATCAGGCTGCATGCTTACGATACCCATGTGTGGCATGTGTGGCATGCATCCTTTTGGCACCTAGCATATCGCCCATGTCATGCTGCCCGCCGCCCGCCCCCATACATGCATGTGGTGTGAATGTTGTTGTGTTGTGATGTGGCGTGGTGTGAT
The DNA here is from genome assembly GCA_001662385.1 of Chlamydomonas asymmetrica. Lineage (NCBI taxonomy): Eukaryota > Viridiplantae > Chlorophyta > Chlorophyceae > Chlamydomonadales > Chlamydomonadaceae > Chlamydomonas > Chlamydomonas asymmetrica. The sequence continues at coordinate 6,003 of BDDA01000234.1, read as the reverse complement.
GGCGCAGGAGCCCGATGCCCGGAAGCGCCTGGGGGCCGCCAGCGCGGCGCTGCACCGCCTCTTCAAATGGACCGAGGAGGATAGCTCCAGGTGCGACCCCTGCAGCAGTGTACTTCATTGTACAAGGCTGTTTGACTGTACATCTGTTTGACTGCACACCTATATGGCTCCACATCTGTTTGTCTCTACATCTGTTTGGCTGTGCATCTGCGCGGCTGTACATCTGTTGGACTGCTGTCATGTGTGCGCCTGCAGGTGCCGGCTGGATGTAGCACTGGCCTATGAGATGTTCGACTCGCAAGATGTGGGTATGGCAACCAGTACTTCACCTCCGGTAGCTTCACTGTTCATGCGAAATGGGTGGTTGTGTTGCCTGCACTCCTGCAGCATGATCACCGTCTGCCTGTGGTTGCTTGCGACTGGTTGACGAGTTCTTCATCCGGTGGCCTTGTAGGTGTAGTAGGCTTGTAGGTGTTGTAGACCACCTGGTTGCGCGATCCTCCCCCCCCCCCTCCACACACACACACACCGCGCCCACCCCCTGGGATATGCCATCACCACTGCAGCTGACATAGTCATGTTCTGCTCATTATCAGCGCCGGCCAGTGTTGTTGAAGCATTCCATTGCTGCTGCATGCATGATTTGCAATGCTGCATGCATGATGCCGCGAGGCGGGTTCGGACTTTGGAGGTATTCTGGTGGCGCGTGTCAGGAGGACGAGCCTGCTGACACACGCCACCAGGATACCACCAACCCCGCAGTGTGATTGCCCCCTGTGGGGCCGTGCAGTGTGCACAATCGGAAGGCGTGTGCGTGTTCCCTGCTGCGTGCAGGCCATGGCGCTGTACCCGGTCAACGTGATGCGGAACTATGCGCGCCTCGCCGCACGCACGCCGCTCATCGGCCTGTTCGATGCCGACATGTTGCCTTCAACCTCCATGTCTAAGGTGAGGTGACTCCACGAGGAGGGGTTTCATTTGTATCGTGGCCGCGTTAAGAACACCCTGTTCGCACAAACGCATGAGCAAAGGCGTGTGTAGATAGTCTCTTGGGGCTTGCCCAGCGGAGCCAGAGATGTTGGGGGCAGGGGTGGGGGTGGGGGTCCGTTTAAGGGATGTGAAGGCTGGCGGGGGGCGCTAAGGGAGGCCTCAGGGTGAAGCGTCAGGGTGAATAGGCAGGGGGAGGACTGAGGAAACAAGTCGGGCATTCAAGGTCGGAGGCGCTGCATGGCACGTCCCTTGCGCATATCTTGGAGGCCGACAGGTGAAGAGGGCGTAGGGATAGGCGTGCTTGCAGGAGCTCATGAAGCATGTGCATGTCGTGCATGTGCGCAAGGGCTGATCAAACATGTGCGTGTTGTGCATGCGTGCAGGAGTTGATGACAAAGGATAGCATAGATGAGCTGCTGAGGCTCACAGGCGCCGCACCGCCCCCGCCCTCCTCCTCATCCTCCCCCTCCAGCGCTAGCAGCAAGGCCGCAGCACGCAGCCAGCGTGGCGTGGTGGTCATCCCGGCGTTTGTCACGCAGCGCACCATGACGTTCTCGGTGAGGCGTGTGTGTGCATACAGCATACTGCATACGTGTGTGTACGCATGGCGTGTACCGTATTTGAGATCATGGTGATGGTGATTGTGTTACTGCCGTGAAAAATAAACCCCAAGATAGAGACTTCCGTGGAGACTGCCCTGAAGGGGATGAGGAATGAACAGCAGGTGCAGCATGCAGCATACAGCATCAAAAACGCATGCTGCATGCTGGACATGTTACTAAGGTGCTTCCTCCTTACCAAGTTGGTGCTTGCCCCTCACCATGCAGGCGACGTTCATCGCCGACCACGTCGCCCGGAACGCATCCAAGGTCCATATGAAGCCCTTGTTTGGGGTGAGTGCAACCCGGCTGGCTGCAACACCTACCGTACGCGCCACCCCAGCCCCTGTACACATGCAGTGGGTGGCGCCCTGATGCGTTGGCATGTACTCGTGTAGAGGATCAAATGTGTTTTGTTGCAGTACAGGGATACGGAGTAGGACTAATCGCATTGCATACCCGTGTGCCTGATGCGTGCAGTCCAGGGTGGTGCAGCGGTTTGATCCCCAGGGCGCCGGCCACGCCAACACCAACTACCCGTAAGTACCAGTACACGCATATGCACAAGTGCGCACAATCTTGCAGCTACCGCACCGGGAGTACCGATTCCCACTGACCGCGCCGTCAATTGCTGGCTCCACCGGCCCGGTGGCAACCGAGAGCAATTGGCGCGTGCATACCTGTGTGTTTTGAGTTATCGGGTTCCATGCAGTGTGCTTTCCGTGGGGATGTACATTGTGCGTATGCGTGATGCCTGCACGCTGCGCTGCCTGGTTGACTTGATATTCAGTTTTCCGCTGATTGTTCGCCTGCCTGCCAATGGCGCCATGTGGGACTGACGATGTGTGTCTCTGTCATGGGGTACATGCGCGCTGTGGCCTGCTGCAGGAAATGGTTTGAGACCAACTCGCCGTACAAGGTCTCTTACCATGAAAGGTGCGAGGGAGGGAGGAGCGGGAGCCGCGTATGCCTAGCACGAGTAATGGTTATACCCTTCAGATAACCCTGATAACCCTTCACGTGCACTTTTTTGCAGTGCACGTGTGTGAATGCGGGTGGGTTGGGGATGGGAAGCAGGAGGTGCACTTGGGGTGAAGTGCTGACGAAATAGCCCAAACCAGGCTGGTGTGTGTGCAGGGCCGGACCTCGTTGCTGGTGAGCCATGCCCGCAAGAGGTTGAATCCAGCCTGGTGGGAGCCCAGGTGGGTGCGCTCGTAGTACTAATGCCTGGAGTTCCGTGCTGTATTGCGTACCCCCCCATATCCCCTCCTCGTTGAGCCCTGCAGGTATGAGCCCTGGGTGATTGCGGCGCGGAAGTATGACGAGGATGCGATTCAATCCGCGGCTGGCGCGGCGGCGGCGGCGGCCGGTGTAGGCTCTGCAGCGTCAGAGCACGTCATCTTTAGGGACCCCTGCTGGCACGACTCTGTGTTCAGGTGAGCCGGCCTCCGGGTCCCCATCTTGGGAGAGCTTGGGCTGATGGGTTGACACATACCTGATGTGCTTTCGCGACAACCTGCGCTGGCGGGCAGAGTGAGCCAGAACTCAGGCCACTCGATTTGCATGCATGCATTGCGCCTGTGCTGCGGGCGATGCTCATGCAGCTGCCATGTATATGAATACTGCCTGCAACTCAGGTGGGATGCATGCATGCATATTGACTGGCCTGAGTTCTGGCGCATTCTGCCCGTCGGCGCAAGTTGTTGCGACGGATGGAGCATACCATGTGCGCTGCGCTGAGCCCTTGTGGCTTACTAGCACACCATGTGCATAGCTTGGTGAACCTCTTCTGCTCGCCTGGTCCCCGACGGGCGAAGCATGGGCATGGACAGCTTGGCCGACACGCTCCTGATGTAACATGACATAACGTAAACTCACAGCACACACACACTGCACCAAAAGAAGTCTGGGATAAACCGTCAGCTGAGTGCCCTGATCAGCGCCCGAACATGTTATGTACTTATGTGCGTGGGGCGGGTGCTGGGCAGCGCACTTAAGTGTTGCTTCATCGCAGGCTTCTGTTGGCAGTGGGTGTGTGGTGTGTGTGTGCGCTGTGGGCGGAAGGGAGGCGTCTGGAGGTCCCTCGCGGCCCTGGCCGAGTCCTTCGACGCCACGTTTGCCAACAGACTAGCGGCCAACGCATGGCTAGGGGTTGGGGTAATCGGACAGGGGACAGGGGCAACCTGACACACGCGCTGGTCGATAGTACGTGCTAGGATCGCAGCTGCTGCCGGGCCTGTTGCCAAGCCCGATGCTCAGCTGGCGGCAGTGACAGGCGGTGCATCGCACTTGCGTGCTCGCAGCACACTGCTGCTTAGTGCCATGTGAGTAGTGCCATGCCAGCACCGTGCTCGTCGTAGTCGATGTGTCAAGAGTTGTTTAATTCCTGTGGGGCCGTGCAATGTATGAGGATGGAAACTGCACCTGAGGATGTATATGTGTGTTCGTGATGCTATTGGCTCTGGCTGTGTGTCATACTGTCATGTATGTGTCCACGCTCAATGGCTCCAGGGGTTACGGGCAGAACAAGATCGTTCAGCTCAACTGCCTCAACGCCACGGGCTACGCGTTCTGGGTGCACCCGCGCCACTTCCTCATACACCGCTTCCACAAGGTGCGCGCTTGCTTGGAATCGCCCACACACGCCCGCCATGCACACATGTTCTGTTGTGTTGTGTTGCACCAGGAGTGTGTTGGCCACACGGCCCATGCTCCCACAGATGCCCTCCGGATGCCACGCGCATATGCATCCTTGCATGTGCATAGCTGCATGTATGGCTTGCGGTACGTTCGCGGGTTTAGGGAGCTACACTTGCAGCTGTCTGGCCAAGGCCGCTGTGACCAAGGCATGAAAGTGTGAGAAGGCAGTCAGGCGTTGCATGCACTTGGTTCGGAATGCATGGGGTACCGGCCCAGACGCATGCCGCTGGCTGCCACATCATGACGGACGCCGCCGCATCATGGCGGGCCTACGAGGCCCTCTTTCACGGTACAATCGTTAACGCGTCAAAGGGTGCTGGCTGTTAGCCCGGTGTTGAACGTCGCTGTCGCTGTCCTGATGTGCCATGCGCGTGCAGACGACGCGCGTCAAGCTGATGCACGCGGACGATTGGATGCACAAGCGTGACAAGGCGGGCTTTGAGCGCACCGTGTATGGTCACACAGCGACGATGGGCAAGGTGAGCGACGGCAGCGGCTCTGTACCGCAAACACGTGGGCATGGGGGGCTGGGCCGCACGCGCAGCAGGAGAGGCGCTGCATACCACCCCTTGAGCCCTTGGCCTTCCTGCACTTTTGTGCTTCCTGCGGTGTTTCGAGTGTCCTTTCGTTCGGCATCGAAGGTGTCAGGGTTCACTGTGTGTGTCGCCTGTGATGTTTCAGTGTTCTTTCGTTCGCGGCATCGAAGGCGTTCGCGTTCACAGTCCAGGAGCACTCGTCAAGATCATCTGGGTGGCCTGTGCCAGGGGATTCCGCACACCCGAACCCGTTGCGATGCTCCGGCCGCGTCTCATCCGATAGGGTCAAACTGCCCTGACTCATTCCTGCCTGCCTGCCTTCCCTGCCCACCCCCGCCTGGGCCTGTCGTCCCAACCTTGCACACGTGCGAGCGCAGCTGGCACGCAGCAGGATGGCGCACGGCACGTACCGCCCGGTGATCGACCCGGCGACGCTGGCGTGCCGGACGGAGCTGCCGTGGTGGAAGTAACAACGCGATGGATTTTGCTTGAGCAGCGCACCAGGCACGGCAAGGAATGAGGAGTGAAGGGTGACGCAGGCTGCGCTTAGCCACAGCCCAATGACTGCAAAGTGATGACCCACATCAATACGGTGTGGTGATGACTCATGACCCACTTCGGTACAAAATCGAAACGACCCAGATCGGTGTACTGATAGTGATGACCCACATCGATGGGGGTATATGACCCACATGGACACTCGCTCAACGTGGGTATAGCAGCGATATGTAACGTGAGTACTGGGCTCCTTTCGTTTGGGCCATCCACCCTGCTCCTTATCTGCATTCAACAAACGGGATCTCTTGTTCATTGCCACCAGTGGTCGCCTGGTTATTGATACTACTGATTGCATTGGCAAGGCATTGCTTGCTGACCCTGATTCTCTCCCCAGTAATTTCGTTTCGCCTAGGTGTGGGCACGCGCGCATTACACGGATGGCTGTGTTTGAATGCAACATGGACCTGGTTGGCGGCCCCAAGCGACTCTGCTGCATGCTGCTTGGCCTGAGGCTTGCAGTAATTGTGATCATCATGTGCTTCCCTGTAGCAGCGCCCAGGTGCTGCCCCTGCTGTTGCGGCTGTTAATATATTGCGCTGAGAGTGACAGATAGGGACCAGGATTACACTGAAGTGTTTGACTCAGTGCAGAACAGACAAGGTAGCACCTTAAGTAGGCAC
>BDDA01000233.1:132471-147787 GCA_001662385.1 Chlamydomonas asymmetrica | reverse complement strand
TGGGTGCAGACGAGTGAACAGGTGCAGGTGAGTGAAAGAACCCAAGAAGCAGCAATTTCTGAACGGCAACCGATCTGATCCGTGATAATATCTGATCTGATCTTCCGGCAATATTGTGATCATTCTGCCTTTATATTCTTAATACTAACCCCTTCGTGCGAGTTTGGAATGCCAGTGTGTCCGAGTGGTTAAGGAGGGTGACTTAAGTTTTAGGCCTGAGATCACCTGCACATAAGTGCGCCTGGGTTCGAACCCCAGCGCTGGCATTTTTTGTGCATCACCTGTTGCCTACGGTTCGGAAATGGCAGCCTTCACTCACCAGGAGAGGACGTGTGTGCGACCACACGGGAATCACACTGCATGGCTCCATGGACGCTCTTACGGACACACACGCACGCGGCACACTGCTGACTGGCGGGCGGGCATATGTCCAGGCTGGGCGGGGGGCGAGGGGAAAGCGGAGGTCGTTGAGCACTTGATACGCAAGGCGGCAAGCGATCCAGTCAGACCCAGCTGCACTTGAAGCCGACGAGGACTGCGGCCATAACGTGGCCATAGGGAGAAACTCCTGGGAATGTGTAGGATAGCAAGGTTGCAGCATCTGCGCACAGCCATACCCATATAAAAAAAATACCTGCCTCATCGCGCACGACGTGAGCCTCCGGGATCCCATCCAGCCCTTGCTTTCAGCAGCATGCCCAAATAGGCCCCTTCGTGCGCGTGCGCCACACTGGTACACACGCCAATTGGTAAGTCATCATGTGGCGCTCTGACTCGAAGGCGTTGATTTGGTATCAGTGGGTGGAGGGTGTGTTTGGCGCATGGCGACCTACCAGCACTTGTAAGCACCAGAGCACCGGGGGAAGCAAGGACCCAACTGGCTGTGCACTGTGCAGGAATGGCAACTACAGTACCGTAGTACAGCATACGGTACAGTACGCTCCGGGAAGGCTCAGCGTGCTGCGCATGCCATTTCAAAAGCTTACGCTGACACCCCCATCCACCCCCTTGACAACCAGCGTACAGACAAAGCTTCACCACGCATCAGGGTACGGTACTGTAAAGATAACCAGTTCTCCACCGCAGTCCAGGCTTACCACGCCAGTAGCAGCTCTTGCCCAGGCATGCATCCGCCGGGGCCACCAGGTGGGCCTTGGCCAGCAACCTGTAGTCCTGCACATAGTCCTGCAGACAATCTGCATGCAGACATTCCTGGGCAAGCCAGGAGCGCAACAGTGTGAGGGGGCCAGCCATGCGCGGGGCAGTGTGAAGGCTGCCCTGCAACGAACGCTCGCCGATCGCGCGCACCGCCGCGCGCCAGTCGTGGACGCAGGCCTGTATGCGGAGGCGTGCAGCAAGCTGAGTGCGCTGTGGCTGCCTGACATCATCAGTGCCGCACAGCGCCACGGTGGCAGGTCGTGGGGGGGAGCTCCCCGCCGCCGCCAGGTGCGCGCGCGTGGTCAAGAGCAGGGGCGACGCTGCGGCGTCCGTGTGGACGAGTGGCCCCATCCCCTTGCAGCACAGATGCACATGTTGTGCAGGCCAAGGTCATCACGTGGATTGCATGCCACAGTTCATCCACCACATCCCCCTGCGGTGCACGTTTTGTGAATTCCGAAGCGGCATGGCGGCTGGCATGGCGGGAGGATGTTGCATTACGCGGGCAGGCAAAACCGGCCTGTCACACCAAGACAGGAAGCCCAACGCAGCAACGGTGTATTGTGGACGTCCAGGCCCTTGCCGTTACCTATCGCAACTCGTTACTATTATTGGCTTGTCCACGCTAAGGCAGCCTTGCAAGCATGTCGGAGAAGCTTTACCCCGTGGAGAGCCCAGTGCCTGTGGTGCTCTACCCGCAGCTGGCGTCCAGCCTCCTGCTAGGCGGCCTAGTGGTGCTGGGAGGCTTCTTCCTCTATGAGGTCACCAAGACGCGCTCCAACCGATCATTATCGACCGAAGTGTTCCTTGCGCTCATCACGTCAGTGCTACTCGGACTCGGAACGCTGTTCCTGCTCCTCTGGTGTGGAGTATACGTGTAGGAAGTGCCTGTTAAGTTGACGCTTTACTGTGTACTGGGGACCGGACCGGACTCGACTCTTTATTCCGTTGACATGACCCCCAAGATGTTGCACACTTGGCACTTGGCCCAAGCATGCCAATAGAAATGAATCGGCATACATTGGCGCTTTTGATTGCAGTGCGGGCATTTGCTTTTGCTGCCTTCACCACAATCAAGCACGTCGTGGACCAGAGATCGCGCACAGCACACGTTGTGCGCTCGTTCACGTGTCCACTGCTTTTCTGTTTATTATCGTACTCTTGTTCGTATCACATCCTTGATCATCGTACATCCTCCTGCATAGCATCTTGCTATCCAACCGGCACCCGATCTGCAACGGCCCTGACCATTTTGTAAACCAAGGCTGTGCTGGTGTGAAGCAGGTCTTTGGACACAGGTCTTGCACGCCTGCTGAAGCTCTTGTTACACCATCCTCACTTGACAGCGGCAAACTGACAGCCAGGAAGACAGTCAGATGACAACATATTCCATCACGATGCGCAGTGGCAGGCAAGAGGCCCAGCTGAAGGTTTGCCAGCTTGTTCTCGCACGGCAGGAGCCGCCAACCATCAGAGCTTTGGCTCTGGAATATCCAGCCCCGGCGGCAGCGCAACCTGCACGCGCGCACACACGCACAGCGCGCCCATGCACGCCCAAGCGTGTGTGACCGACCGCTTGTGAGCACACGACAGGGCAGTCAAGTTGGCTAAGGGGATGCACGCTGCTAGGCAGGCCACGGTCAGATCCAACACCCACAGCTCCTCCTTCTCTACTGTCCCTTCGCACTGTCCCTTCACACCCTCATACAGCAACTAAGCTCATGCTGTGTCGCGCAGCACACACTGACAGGGCTACACTACGTCTGAGTTAATGCATGAATCGTGGTGCATGATGAACTCGACCATCATTTGTCGGACACGGTGTGTGCTTGGGAGAGCGGCATGAATGCATGATGCACCCCACCTGTGGATGCACCATGGTGGAGCAGGCCTTGCACAAGCGCATGCATGCCGCCGGCAAACGCACTCGTGCAGTTCTGCCGACTGCCGGCCAAGTGCACATCATGGGTGGCGACAGCAACTGCGCCGTGCATGCATGTGCACATGCCAACGGGCCGTGCCAAATGCCCGTGGTCCGCACTCCGCACCCACATCTGAAATCAACACACCCAGATGCATCTTTTGGCCTAGTGCACATTGCAGTTCTGGCGTCCGCAGTCCCACCACACTACGACCCACATGATTAAATGATCCGCTGCCCCACACCATGAGTCCATGACCCACATGGTGATATGGCCCAGGTGCCTCCCGCAGCACACCTACCTGCTGCGCCGACCAGCGCCACAGCCACAGCGCCGCCGTGTCATCGCAGCCACGCCCGCGCGGCTGCGCCGGCCGTGCGTTGGAGCCAACGTACCCTGCCTTGGCGGTTGCTGCGCCGGCCGCCTTGCACGCGGCGGCGGCGTCCTGGCTTGTGGCGCACCAGATGCTGGCACGCGCGCCTGGCGCACAGCGGCACACGTGGCGTGTCGGATTGGTTGCATGCGGGCAGACGGATCGTGTGCATGGCGTGGTTGCATGGGGCGGACAAAGCGATCGGGGGGCTCAAAGCAAGGTACTAGATGCAAGATCACGCAGTGGACGATACTGCACACATGCCATATAAGAAATGCTCAATAGACTTACACTTACCGTATCCCTGCATCGTTACGGCAACATCAGGATTTTCGCTCACTCCTTCCCGCGCGGAGCTGTATGCCCCTCCCTCCCTCCCGTGCCCCTCCTCCCAGCCTCACCCTGGCGCGGCGTGAGCAGCAGCAGCCCCATGATGGCCTTGTACGCCACGCGTATGATCCACGGCAGCGAGCGCACCACGTCCGTCAGCACCATGCCGGGGTGCAGCACGTAGCACTGCAGCGCGGGGAACGACCCCGCCAGACGCCTGGGCCAGCAACCAACCCCCCCCGGGCGCATGAGGCATGAGCCAGCAAGGGAAGCAAGGAGGTCAGCAGGTAGCGGTAGGTCAGGACACAACTCGCAGTGCATCAGCATGACTGCATGAGGAGCCCCAGTAGATGACGGCGTTGTGCAGTGGTACGTCATGAGTTGAGCAGTACCGCACGTACTGCATGCACCATGTGCAGCAGGCAAAAGCGGGCAGTGGACGCTATGCGATCAATGGCAGAGCATTGGGCACGTTTGGTGCAAAGTGAGTTGATGCGCTGGGTCAGCGGCCGGGCAGGGCCTAGGACGGGATTGATCAATCCTGGGGGGAAGGAGGGGGGCGACCCACGCGCAGCTGACCGCTGCCTGCGCGCGCACAAGTGAGAGCCGCGGCGCCGCCCCGTGCAGCGCAGACACAGCGCCCGCACGAATCATAAACTGTGGCGCTCAGCCGCACTCCCGCGCACCCACACAAACGCCGTGCGCAGATGCGAGGCACGGAATACAAGGGAGGGCACTGCTGATTGTGGCGCGCCATCCCTGGCTGTGTGTGAGCCTGCCCGGTACCTCTGGCACGAGCACAGGTACTCTTACCTGCGCAGCTCTCGCGTGAACAGCACCTGTGCCAGCTTGCTGTTGGAGTATGCCGTCTCACAGCTGTACGCGCCCCTGCAGCAGGGCAGCACGCCAGCAGGGCAGCATCGGCGTCGCATTCACAGGCTACAGTTCCTCCAAACACTGATGCTTTGCCTGTTGCAGGCGCTAGCCCACCACTCAATCACTGCCAAACGCAAACAAAGCGCAGCGCACACACAACGAGCAGGCGCTGCAGGTGAACGGTGAGCAGCAGGACGCCAGCTAGCAAATTGACGAGAGACCAGCGGGGCCACGCGCAGGACTGCGGGAGGCTCCGTCCTCCTGCCTCAGACAACGCCACAGCCTCCGGCCGCTGCCAGGCTTGCCTATTGCCTAATGAAACCCACACACGTATGCAGCAGCTCCCACCATGATAGCCCCCCAGCAGAGGCGGCTGTGCAGGCTCTACCGACCAAGTCTCTGCTCCCCCCACCCACCTGGCGGCGTGTGGGTCTGAGGGGTTGATGCCGGGGGTGAGGCAGTGCAGCGCGGACGACACGTTGACCACGCGCGCACCAAACCTGCCAGGGCAGGGCGCGCATGGACTCACATGGACCCACATCACACGTAAGCACAACAGACAAAACGATGATGCATCCGTACCATGAGCGTCGCACACAACCGCTTGCATGTATGGGCGCAGTCCCGAACGCATGTTGCATGATAGAGCCTATCCTTGCCAAGAGCCGTGGATGGTACTACATGAGCAAACAAGTGTGTGGTTGCATGCGACAGATTGGTGAGCAAAGAGCAGCAGGGTTTGCGTGACGAACACTGTTTGTAAACTCTGCATGAATGCAGGATTCTCTCAGCCCCACCCCGTCCCTTCCTTATCCTCCCACCCCACCCCCACCCAGACCAAACACGCACACACACACGGTGGCACGCGAGGGGAGCGGGTGCCCCAGCAACTGGAGCATGTCGGTTTCAGGCAGCGCCGCACGCCGCTGGCAACCAGGCAAGCACAGCGCCTCATGCGCAGATGAACGCGTCACGGTTGCCACGCACCCTGGCTTGAGCGCCGCACCCGCTTGCAGGGCTGGCATGAGCCCCAGCGTCAGCAGGAAGTGGCCCAGGTGGTTGGCGCCCATGTGGCTCTCAAAGCCATCCACGGTTTCGGCACGAGGCGCTGCAGGCAGCAGGCGAGGAGAGAAGCACACAAGCACGTGCTAATAAGCTGCACGAAGAGCCCAGCAAACCACTAGGCGGCGACCTGGCCAAGGGAGATGCAGGCATCCTTGAATTACACACGCGTCTTCTATAGCATGGGGAGCTGCACTGCGCTCGTATCGCCAGCCAGGTGTGTGTTCAGAAGGTTTACTTCCCGTGCGGCCATGCGATATGCTTCCTGTTGGGCCATGAAGTGTGCGTATACGTGAGACCAGGTGCGCTTATCCGCCGACGATGGCGCCAACGATGCACACGTGTTTCGGTGCAACTTGGGCAATCGCTCTTGCACTGCAGACCTGACAAGTCGCTGTCTCATCGGCTGCCGAGCCCAGCCTGCCGCCCTCCCACCACGCATCCCAACCACGCCCACCTGACAAGGAGTAGACGCCGGCGTTGTTGATGAGTATGTTGAGCGGCCGCGCCTGATGCGCCGGCCCTGATGCGCCCGCGGTGCGCTCGCTGCTGCCGGTCCCGATGCTGGTGGCGTTCCATCCCTGGAGGAATGCCCTCACAGAATCCAGGGAGGCCAGGTCCAGCTCCGCCACCTGCCCAGGCGGCCCACAGGTGACACAGGCCGTCAGCCAGTTTGGTGCACGCGGTGAGTGTGCACATCGAGTAGCGTTGCGCCCGGGCAGCGAGTAGCGTTGCGCCCGGGCAGCGTGCCCAGCAGAACTGAGCACATGCCGACTCCAAGTACCCAAGGTTCACAATCAGTCGTCAGGATGAGTCTGCGTGGCAGACGTCGACTGGTCGAGGTCAAGGTGCTCACAAGTAAAACAATCATGTGTGGCTGTAAGCAGTCATACCAGCTGTTGGGGCGAACACCAGTGCACAAGCAGCACCGCCTCCTCACCTCCAGAGTTCCGCACTGCCTGCAGCCCGGCGCCGGCTGCTGCTGAGCAAGCTCCGTCGCCAGCGTCCGCCCGCGCGACACGCTTCGGCACGCCAGCACCACTGCGGCCGAACAGAAGTCAGGGTTGGGATTGCACAGCGTCGGATGGGGACTAAGCATGCGAGTCAGGGTTGCTTGCATGCGGGCGCTGCGTCACAGGCTCACAAGCCACAGCATGCCCGGCCTGCCGCCGTTGAGACAGCGACCTCGCCAGGTGGGCCATGCATCCTCGCACACGATGTGCGAATGCAGCGCAGCGCACGGCCCGATGCGCTGCCACTGCATAGCTGTCAGGCAGTGCAACCGGCCCTCCCTGCACTGCGCCTTGCGGTACACGCACCATGTGCTCCTCGGCGGTACAACGCCGCGGCGGTCTCCTTGCCGATGCCACTGCACCAGCGACAACGCACACATGGGGAGGAGCGGATGTTAAGATAACAGTAACAGTAAAACCACCTCATACTCCACACGGCATTCTCAATGTGCATGCACAATTAGTATGTATGCCATGCGAACCTTTGCGCTTGCAGCACCAGGGCGGCACCACACTTTCGCTGGGCTTGCTGACCGGGCAGGGACCGGCAGTAGGCGGAAGTAAGGGCCCATGCTGACAGCAGCCTAGCTCACCTCGTTGGCCCTGTCACAATGGCCGTGAGGCCCTCCACAGGGCCTCCGATCGTGTCCACGTCACCCAAGTGGCCCATGCTCAGGCGCTATATGATGATCGCCGTACGTCCATCACACATACAGGGAAGAGGACAAGTGACGCACATAAGCTCAACGGCATCACAAACAGAAGATATCCAAAGCATTTGCTTCACCCATTGCAGGCTCAGGAAGCGGCGCTGGCTCGGGTGCAGGGGGCAAGTAGCGAGCAAGCTAGCATTTCCAATGCTTGTCTTGAGCATCTGTGGAAGTGTCCTCACCTGAAAGAATACATCATAGGCCTGAAGCACCTGGTCTAGAAGGTACGTCACCAACGCGGGCGCCATTTTGCAGGTTATTCGCTTTACGCTATTACGTGTGCGACTTCAATGATTGTATACTACAGTAAATGGCCTGTCAGAGGTACGTGTTGTTCTGCGCAAGCTTATCGAGCCATACCTTCACAGTGCACGCATTGTGTGTTCAAACTTCGCACACGACCCCAAACAGTATGACAAGCTGATATTGACTCTCAAACTGAAAACAACGAATGCAAGAATACATAACAATATATAAATGAAATTGCCAGAGTGTTTGTCGTTCTTTGATGGTGCTGCCCGTCTGCCCGTACCGCGATGGTGTGTTGCAACAGGCATGTCAAATTCAAGGATTACCTTGTACACAAAGTCGCTCGGGTGCACAGCATGGTTATCATTGACCCTGACAACTCCAGCCTTGTGTGTAGCCTTTTCCCTGAACCACGTGGCCACAGCAACAGTCATGCTCCGTACCCAACTTCTCCGCGGCACGTGACGCCACACCGTGCCACACGTTATACCTCTTGCCGCTTGAATTGCAAGGCTCCAAACTACCACCAATCACCATTAGGTCACCTGCGTATTGCCATCCCCCTGCGTAGGGTAGTTTTTGCCAAGAAACTGCTGGCCAGTCGTGCAGGACGCAGCATGGCACGCGCGCGGTTCATGACGAGCTCGGTTGGGCATGCAGCCAGGAGCCCCTTGCATGTGGAGCTTTCAAACGTAGCAATGAGCTCGGGCTATGCGTTCCGAGGGCTGTTTTCTCTATCCAGTATTGGGCAATCTGCCAATGACGCCTCGATGAGTGCATATGCCACAATCGTCCCCGTGCAGCTGACCGCCAGCAAAGCGGCAGTACACTCACTGTGCAATTTGCAGCAACCTGTTCCCGTGGACGTCAAGTGCTCAACAGCTTGTGTCACTGCATTCGGCTCGTGCAGCCTGCGCACACCGATGCTTTGCTCCTTACACAAATCCTCAGCGCGACGTTTTTACATGAGAACTGGTGGGAACAGCAAGGGCTTCAGTATATTACATTCGTCACTTATCTCCGGACACTTTTCGACTGCTCAACGGTGCTACGGCAGCGGCGCACTCAACATAACGTATGAGGAGACGTTGACTGGGGTGGTGCCAGGCTCATCGCTCGAGATAAAGTCACGAAGGTGGGTGTGATGAGCTCATCGCATTTACTTGCCCGCTGCCTGCAAGCAGCACTCAGGATGTGCGGCACGCACTAGGCTGATTGCTGCCACCTTCCGTTCATCGTTCGCTTGTTGACAGGAACCACAGCCTTGCTCTTACCATGCATGCATGGCTATTTCGGGCTATGCAACGCACTCGGGCTGCATTGCTTGGGCCTGGGTGCCCTTCTTTGCTGCCCTGCGCACCACCACCCCTGCACACGCATACCCATGTGACATGCAACGTGGACCCCCGCCCTCCCGCCCGAGCCTGTGTGCACAGTGCGCTGCGCCCGCAGGTCCCGGGTGGAGGTGCTTGGCTGCGGCAAGGGCGGCTGGTCGGACGTGATCGAGGCCAAGGTGTGTACCAGGCCGGGCCACTTATGGCATGCAGCTCAACGCACACCTGGTTCATGGCGTGTGGGCTTGAGCGGATGCTTATCTCGATGAGTGATACCGGATGTAAATCCATCCAATTGGTGCGTTGGCATCAGCAATTGTGGCATGAGCCGGGGATGAGAGCCCGTCCATGACTTTGCCCGCTCCCTCTCCTGGAACACATGCTAGGGAGTGGCCTTGGTCAGCTATTGCCAGCGCGTGGCGCACACAATTGCGTGCGATGCAACGGTGCAGCCCATGAAACAAAGATTCTGTAGAGCACTAACAAGTTTTAAGCAACAGCAACAAGCGTGATAGTGATAGTGGTTGACCCGCTTCACGTCCACGCGCTCGTGCAGGCGTTCCCCCAACAGGCAGCCGCAGCTGTGGCAGCGAGCAGCAGCAGCGGTGCTGCCAGCAAGGACAGTGCCGCCGCGCCTGCTTCTGACCCTCACCGGCCCGCGTCTGCCTCTGCCACCACCACCACCACCGATGCAGCCTCCGCCAGTGACGAGGAGCAAGCGCAGCCGCACGCCCCCCCGCCGCTGCCGCTGTCGCCTCACTACCCCCCCGCGCAGCCGCACCACTTGCACAGCGCCTTCCTCTCCACCTGGCGTACCACGCTCTCCCGCCGCCCGGTCCGCGCCGCCACCAGCGCACAAGCGCACCCCGGCGGCGGCGCAACCGCGCTGGCGCCTGGGGCGGCGGCGGCAGCAGCGCCAGCGGCAGCAGCTGGTGGTAGCGGTGGTGGTGGTGCTGGTTGGGGCAGCGGTTCCACTGGTGCCAGCAAGCCCTTCTTCGGTGCGTGTCTGGCAGGATTCCGAGACGTATGATCCACACACCCCCATCACACCTGAAAGCTGCCAATCACCAAACGCGTCAATCAAGTCGCACTGCTTACTCCCATTAATCCACCCTGAAGGCCTGACCTCTTACAGCTGCATGACTGCATGAGACTCTGTCTTGTCCATGGCATGTGCGCGCGTGACACCACCCCCGACCTCGATGCATGCTGCGTGCTGCGTGCTGTGTGTGCCGTGTAGGCCTGGAGGAGGTGAGCGATGACGTGGCGGGTGTACTGCAGGTGGTGGTTCCGGAGCGCTGGCTCAACGTGACCGTCAAGACCATCGGTGAGCAGCCAGCCGCCCCTGGCGCGGGGCGGTGGGGTGCACCCCTCATGCAGCAGCGTACTGGTGGTAGCGGATGGTGATACTGGATGGATGCACACGTGGATGCACCAGTGTGTGGTGCTGCTACCGGTACAGTCATGCAGCGCCCACCTGCTCTGCGGCATCATGGCCCGTCTTCAGGATTTGCCTGATGCATGCCCGCCTTGTAACACCACCCGACACTTGCAGGCTTCCGGCTTGTCGATCCCCCTCACTGACCGTACTACCTATGCCTTGCCTGAGGTACTGAGGTACTGAGGGCCTCTGGCTGCTACTCTTACTGGTGCACTGTGTTAGTGTAGTGTGGTTCATCACATCCCCACTCCGTTCCCCATTCCCCACCCCCTACCCCCCGTAGGCTACCCTGTGCGGGTGGACAAGGTGGCTGAGGGGGACCTCACGGTGGTCAGCAGGGGCGGAGACGTAGACGTGGGTGCCGCGCGCTGCTCCGCCCTGCGCCTGGACTCGGCCTCCCCGCTGCACTGCGGAAACATCAGGGTGGGTCAGTGGCTGGATGGCGGCCATGAGTGACGGCCATGATTGAGGCACAAAGCGAGCAGCAGCAGCCCCAGCAGCAGCGGAGACAGCAGTGGCAGCAGCAACAGTGGCAGGGGCAACGGTGGCCCCGTAGCACACAGTGCCCTTACCTTGTTCTGCCAGTTATCGTCATGCTTACTGTCCGGCTGTCAGTTGTGGAACTTTCAGGTTTCCCAAGTGAAGTTGTCTTTAAGTACCTGTCTCCGTGTGCTACGTGGTGTCAGGCACGGGAGCTGAGCGCTAGCGACATGAGCGTGCGCGTGGGGCGTGGCCGCCTGGACGTAAAGCGCCTTGTCGCACAGCGGGCGCACATCAGCGCAGCCGCCGTGCCCGGCGGCGCTGCCGCCTCCCACTCCTCCTCATCCTCATCCTCATCCTCACCGCTACCAAACACTCATCCTGCCAGCGCCAGCAGCGGCCAAGGTGCAGCAGCTGGTGGTGGCGGTGGTGGTGGCGCGCAGCAGGGCGTGTCCGGCAGCAGCAGGCTGCTGATGGATGCCAGCTACGCGGGCACGTACGGCGCGAGCGTGGGTTCAGAGCTGCTGCTGGGCGGCGAGGGTGTCCACCTGGGGGCGGTGTACGGCGAGGAGGTGGAGGTGGCCTCAGGTGCGTGCGCGTGTGTGCATGGGCGCGTGTACCGCGGCATGTGTGTACTGCCTATCTGCTTGGGTGTGTGGCTGTGTGTTTACGTGAGGGAGACATGCTTTGGGTGTTTGGGAAACAATCACACCTGGGTGGCCTGTTGTGAGGTTGCCATCGTGACGCGCTGGCGCCGCTGCAGGCGCCCGGTCTGTCAGGCATTCAGACCGGCTGTTTGGGGGGGGGGGAGTCACTTGTCAGCGACTGCGTGGGTGTGCGCCTGCCTGCCTGTGTGTGTGTTTTTTGGGGGGGGGGCCGTGCAATGCGTAGCGGTGTGATGGATTCGTCGTGGCGAGGGCGGATTGGGGGAGCTGGTACTAGGGATTAGTGGTGGTGGTGGTGGTGGTGCCTGTGTGCTGTTCCTGCTGCTGTGCGACTGCATACCGCACTGACTGCTGAGCTGCTGACGCTGCACGTCTGCTGCCGCTCTGTCTCTTGCTGGGCTCGCAGCAATGTGCCTGAGCGTTGCTGTTACCATGGGCCGCTAGATGTGAGTGCCCTGCACATGTTGGCCACGTGCTTGGTGTGTGTGTGTGTGTGGCTGCACGATAACGATAACGGTAACGATAATCCACGATAACGATTTACCATCGCGTTATGGTTTGCATGCATGCAGGCGGGGCCCCGGTGGAGGTGGGCGTGTTAGATTGCAGTACATGCGCCACCATCAGCACAGGCGGCGGGCCGCTCAAGGTGCGCAGGGAGGCAGCTGACCGGTATGCCTCCCTGTCGTGCAGTACCGATTGGCCTGTCGTGAACTGTTGTGATTGGCCGTCGCACAGGGCTGTCCGGTGCAGTGTAAGGCAACAAACGCTTCCCGTGGAAAACTTTCGGTGTGCACATGCGGGTTGCGGAGGGCTCAGCTCAAACTCAAAGCCGTTGCTGTGCAGCGGCACTGCAAGTACTGACCCGATGGATTGCAACATACGCAGCGTGCAGTCGACGCGTTGCACCCTCAACCATCTGTGCACACTGCATTGTTGCTGCGGCGGCGGCAGCATCGTCGCCGCCCCTGCATGGGTGCTGCCGGCCGGCCTCACTGCAATAGTGCAATGCGTACGGTACCTCTGCCCAATGTAGGCAGCTGGGGTGTCGGATGGACCTGAACCCCACAGGCCCATGCGGGCCATCTGCAGGCCACATGCTATCAGCATGATCCATGATTGGTGTGTGGTGGTGGTCAATGATGCGGGCATGCGTTACATACTTACATGCATGCGCTGCAGGTGGCCAGCCTGGTCGGCAATGCTGCGCTGGACTCTGCCGGCGGCGACATTGACGTAAGCGCCTCCGCCTGCACGCCTCGCCTGCCTCTCACCGGCTCTGACATGGCAGTATGGCACTATGCAGGAGTTGGGTTAGGGGTCAGGTACTAGGGGTTAGGGGTTGTAGCAGTGAGATGGTACAATCTCCGGTGGGTCCGTCTATGCAGGTGCATTCACATGTGGAGGGTGGGAGGGGGAGCGGGCAGCGCACGACCCGGCCACATGTGGGCTGAGGCACGCGCTACATCCCAGATACGTTCGCATTCAGCTGTGCAGGCGGGGTGGCCGGGAGCGGCGGGGGGGGGGGCAGCCGATGTGTATGTGCGTGCATGCCTGTATGTGTGGCATGCATGGCGTGCGTGGCTTGCAGGTGCACCTGGGCAATGGCTACATCGGTGACGTGAGCCTGCTGAGCGGCGGCGGTGCCGTCAGCCTTGCAGTCAGCCACCAGGCGCACGCTCGCGTGGTGGTGCGTGGCGCCGGGCGGGTGGTGGTGGAGGGCGACGACCTGCAGGGGGGGCTGCAGGGGGAGCCGGAGCCAGGTGGGTGGGCACAGTGCGGCTCCCCTTGCAGTGCAGTGGGTGGGGTGGGTTGGTGGTGCTGTGTGGTGGTAGGCGTGCATAGCGCACGATCAACACGGCTGCTGCGGCTGCTGCTGCTGCCGACCAAGGTCGCCAGCTTGCGAGCGAGTGTGCCCAAGGGTGCAGGTATACAGGCTACTCAGTAGTGGTTGCCCCTCTCTGCAGTGAAACTGCAATTCACTGCAGTGCAATGCTCGTCGTCCGCTTGCATCCAACCACTGCCGTGTTGCGGGCCTCACAAGCGCACCTCCGCTACGCGTGTTGACCTCTGCGCATCGTGTACCGGTATTGGATGTATTGCCGCCGACAGGTTCCTCCCTGAAGCGTGACCCTATCACCAACGAGCGCTTCATTGATTTCGGTACGCCGGAGCCTTTGGCAGCAGCAGGTGCACACGGCAGTAGCAGCAGCAGCGGCGACGGCGATGGTAGCAGCGGCGCCACCGCCAGCGGTCCAGTGCGTAACGGCAACCAGCCGAGGTGCGCTCCGGCTGGCCGTGTGTACTAAAAGTCTGTAACAGCAAGAAACATCAATGATGTATTGATGCTATATGTCAATATGTGTTGAACTGTTGATTCCTGCTGCAGCATGCAGACTCGAGTGAGCATTACGCATGCATGCAAATTCGATCGCTCCTGCATGCCTGTACTGCCTGTACCGTACGGCCCACGCAAGCCTCTGTGCACCCCCTCAGTTGCCCACGCTGCGCTTGCGGGTGCTACTGTGCTCCACCCACCCCGTCAAAAGGTGGTGTCATGCACACGGACAGGACACACTCACGCGGCCGTTCAAAGGTGCACATGGTACCGGTACTGCTGCCATGCGGGATTGGCTTCACGCCCGGAGGCCCTGCAGGCCGTCAGCATCTGTATTGCTTTTAACGTTGTGGTCCCATAATCATGGTTTTGTGTGCTTTGACCACGTTAATGCACGTGACGGTGTGCCTGTAGGTACAACGCACCCGGCTTTGAAGCTTTGCAAAGCAGCAGCAGTGACTCATCAGGCCAGGAGGGCGTAGCACGGTCAGCAGGCGGCGGCGGCGGGCGTGTGGTAGTAGTGGACGCCGGTGACGCCACGCTGACCATACGGCGCCAGTCGTGGGCACAGGCGCTGCAGGCGCGCTTTCAGCAAATGCAGCAGCAGCAGCAGCAGAAGCAGCCGTAGCAGCAGCAGCACTGTGTGTGGTTTGTGAGGTGTGTGGCCTGTGATCTGACAGGCGCTGACACGGCACAGCGGCTGACCGGCTGAGCGCGTACAGAGGTGGCTTTGTGCGCTGTGCCCTGGCATGGGGTGCTGGGTGCGGTACGGGGGCTGCAGACGCCCGCACATGGCTGGTAGTGGCTGGCGATGTTACCAGAGGCTCTCAGGCAGGGTGGAGTTGGGTGCGTAGCTCAGTCGCCCAGCTGTTTAGGTTTCCCTAACGCGACCCAAAAAACTTGAGTGAAACGCCGTGCACTGTACTGCCCCAGTACCATTATTGTAACATACGCTAGCCGACTGTTGCAGAAGTGTACCTAACACTACCAAGCCACTGTGGTGGATGTGAGGTTCCTTCCGCCTTTCGCATCGTCGCTGTGCTGCTTGAGACAGATAGAGCACTCGGCTCTCAGCGTGCATACTGCGCGTGCAGGTGGCTGCCAGTTGTTATTGACCACTGCTTGTTTGCTGCTGAGTCTGCTTGGTTGAGGAAGCCTTGAGGGCGATGCGTTCCGATGCGCTGCGCCCGCACCTGAGCACACACGCGTGCCATGTGTGGGCTGGCGCCGCATGCCCCTTCACAGCCCCCCGGAGCGCACTTTAACGTGAGCAACAGGGCGCTTAGCATCGGGGCAGTTACAAGCGATTGCGATCTGGATCGCAAGGAGCGGGTGCGTATGCGGGGCTATGGTGATTCGCAATGA
>BDDA01000233.1:114937-131581 GCA_001662385.1 Chlamydomonas asymmetrica | reverse complement strand
GGCGGGAGCGCTGTGGGGCGCGCCACAATCAAGACAGCGCGCTCAGGTGTATCTGGTGCGTGGGTGGGTGGGTGGGTAGGTACACAGGAGGAAGGCGCAAGGAGGGGGCTGTGGCGTTAGCATGGCTGTAGCAGCCGCGCCGGCGGGTGTGCTGCCATCCACGCACCCGTCAGGTGCTAGGACGGATCAGGCTGCTCACCCCCGCCGGCGCGAGCTACCTTACATGCACACAAGCAGTGCGCATGCGTGCTGCAGTGTACACACGTATGCAACGCGAATATAAGCGTGCATGCAATGAGTGGTGCAGAGCGCGAAACCGGCAAGGACAAAATTACGCGAGCGCCGCGTATCGGCATGGCGGTGCACATCTCGCAACAATTGCAATTGGAGCACTGCAGTTTGTGCAGTTCTCAGTGCCACAGAAACGGACAACGATCAAGCGGGGCCGGGGGGTGGGGGCGGGTGTAGCACACCTGCACTACAACACTGCACTGCCCTTGCAGCACAAGATCAACCCCTGTAAAGCAGTGCCTCGCATCAGCAGGGATGCCTTTGTCAGTTTGTGCCTCAGGAGTGTTGAGTGCTCAGCAGCATGCCGACTGGCCGCACCTTGCGCGTGGCGCAAGCATCACTGACGTGCCATGGGGCGTACCGCATAATCCGTGCAGCCAGCTGCACAACCCCAACCAGGCGCGAAGTGCGGCGATTGCAAAGCGCGAGCGTGCGCAGCGCAACAGGCTGTGAGGCACTGACGGGCAAGCGACCCCCACCCTCCGCACTACGGTACATCGCAACAGGCCGTGCTGCAAAACGTACAACTGCGGTACAGTGCAGTACTGGTGTACAACGATACCTACAGCCCTGATAAAGCGCCACCGCCCCACCCTCAACGCACACTGCATCTCTGCAAGCTAGCAGTGCATGAAGAGAGGGACGCGCAGAGAGAGAGAAAAAGCCAGAACACTACAAAAACAGCACTCACATCTGCCGCTCGCTCCCTCTCGCCCCTACTGCGCGTGCGTACGCTTATGGCATGTAATACGCGCAGCGCAGCGCACACCCGCACACCATATGCGCACGCGCACACCTATGTGCTATGTGTGTGGATGCCGCTTCATGGGCAGCGGGCAAAGAACAAGGCCGCAAGGCAGCAGCTGTGGTGGCGTGACGGGTTCGCTAACCATTACATGGCCAAAGCCATAACAACGCAACCCGTTTTTGAGGCGGGGGCTGTGCCGCGCTCGCATGGCGCAGGCTGCGCGTGCAGGGGGCACAGGCGCCGTGGATGTTGAAGGACATCAACATCCTCCAAGGCGAGCGCGGTACGCAAGCAGAGCGGGACAACAATGGGACAACTGGGGTGCAACCGATTGTGACAACGCATGCCAGATGGCGACCCACTTGGAACATTCATTCTGTATGGCAGCCGCGGGGTGCAGCAAAGCTAGCAAGCATGCACAAGGACAGCCCCTCGCAGCCGCATCTGGGCGGGAGGGTCGTACACCACACACCACACAACAGTCAAGGCAACGACTGCACAAGCACAAGCACGCGACGGAGGTAGCTTCAGGCATGCAACACAAGCAACAATGGGGAATTCGTCAAGCTGTCGGACAAGCAGCCTTCTCGGTAATGCACCCGCTGTTGATGCCACTCGGCGGGCATACGCATGCACGACTCAGGGTGCAGGTGGGGATTGGGAAATATGGGAGGGGAAAGGGGAAGGGGCAAGCGCCTGTGGCGAATCAAGCTAGCCAGCGGGGGCGAACAAAACCGATTCGCTCTTGACCTGCGGTGCCTGGAGATACCATTAATACAGCAAGAAGCCTTCGAAGCATCAGGCTATTGCACATCGTGACAATGCGCTCCACCTTGCAATGAGGTGAAGGCAATCCAGCAAGCCGCGGTTGTTCCCCCTCATGGGTTTCGTGCTGTCCATGCGTGCACAAACAGCACAGGCAGTGCATCTCACAGCCTAAACAGCACGCAACAAAACAACCAAACACCCAGTGTGCAGCACTGGCACGTTGCTAGGATGCACCCAGGTTGCAGCGCAGGGTTGCGACTGCAGGGCCTTGCGATGATATGACAGGCCTACCAACACAAAAACCGTATACACACTACTAAACAAAATGCATCAGCCTTTGGCCTTCAGCTCTGAGCACCTGCTAGCACATGGACGGGAGGGCACACGTTGGCAAGCCTGGTTAGGCACAACCGCGCAAGCTGCTGCGTTGTGCCAAACGGGCAATCAAGCCGCATGGTGTAATGGCGGCAGAATGCTGTACTGCTTGATGTACTGTTTGATGTGCCCTTGGCGGTACAACGTGCGCATGTGGGGCATAACACCTCTTAACTTGCAGGCCAAGAGGCCAACGATTGCTCAAGCAAGCGCACACGCACACGCATTGCGCGGAATCCAACAACACCAAACGGAATGAAATAAGAGAATGTCGAAATGCGGTAAAGTAGATGCTCAGAGGACTTTCAAGCATAGCTGCGCGTTCAACTCCCTCGCTCGTGCTTGCACACATGCAATTGATTCTCATGCACACGCACACAAGCGCACATGTGGACAGCGCTGGGTCAAAGTTAACGGTGCACACCACACACACGCGCGAGCAAAAGCATATACATAAATCACCATTCTCGCCAAAACGGTCCTCATCAGTAATGACCAACTCTTGCACCAACAAACGCTCCTCGTCTAGACAGCACAAAACTAGCACGGATGTTGGGTGCTCAAGGCCACCGCAAGCGGCACGACGCACACGCACACGCATACCCCAGCGTCCTCAGCAGCGCAGGGCTGGAGCAGGTCCGCGCAGCCCATCTACTCCACACGGCACACGCAGGCGAGCGACGCGCACTGGCATGACCCTGTTTCACCCTGAAACATGCGTGCGCACCGCATTCACCTCTGCTCACTCACACACAAACACACGCACATGATGACCCAGCGACGTGTGCAGCTCCTGCGTGTTTCGTCCTGCTCCTATGCTCATAGCTGTTGCTTTCAGCGGCAGATCGAGGCGTTGCTGCATATGACGTGTTGTCGCTGCCAGAGTCAAGAGGCGCTATGGATTAACACTTTGCGACACCTGCGCCACCAACACACCATTGCGGCACACGCAAGCAAACAACATGTGGCAAAGCGTCAACCAGCCATGCCTGTTCACAGTCAAATGCCCTAATACCCTACGTACAACAACGAATCGGCCGTCAAGCGGTGTTGTTGGCATCGCGAGCAACACGGAATCTCAAGCGAGGCGAGGGGCAGCAGAGTAGAGCGCGACAGAACCCCACGGCGGGCCACAACTCACAAGCAGGCAGATCAGGCGCACACGCCGATGCGCCTTCGTTTCGACCCAAGTGCAATGACGCAGGCAGCGGCGCATGCCATGATGCAACAATACATGCTCACACGTGCACGCTTAGCCGCAGGCCCCCGCTCGCCCGCCCGGCCGCCCGGCGGCTCTCACCTTGTAGGCCTGCAGGGCCTGCGCAGTCGCCAGGCTGCGCATGAGCACATCCTCTATGCCGCCGCCGCCGCCACCACCACCCGCCATGACCTCCTGGGGGTGACCCCCCATCATGCCCAGCGGCGCCTGCCCAGCCGCCGCTGCGGCCGCAGCCGCCGCCGCCAAAAGCTCCGGCCGCCAGCCCGCCATGGCGGCCGTGACCGGTGGCATCGCCCCGGCCGCCGCCATGATCGTCTGCAGCATGCCCGGCGGCAAGCCTGCCATGCCGGGGACCAGACCCAGGTTGGCGAGCATCGGGGGGAGTCCAGGGGGCGCGCCCAGCGGCAGGGAGGCCATCGCCAGGCTCGAGGGCGTGCCTACAGGCGACGAGCCGGGAGGGCCGCATACCGCCAGGTGCGGCGGCGCGAGGCTGACGGGGGGAAAGCCAGGAGGTAGGCCGCCGCTGATGGGCATGCCGAATGGGAACGCGGGCATGAGGTAGGGCGGCGGTGGTGCCACCCCGCCGGGTGCAGGGCCCCGCACATGGTGCGCGTAGGCCGCCGCCGCCAGGGCGTGCGCTGACATCGGTGGAGGCACCGCCCCGGGCGCCATGCCAGGCATCGGCATCGGCATGGGCGTGCCCCCTGGGCCCATCACGAACGGCGGTGGCAGCACCGCATGGTGCATGAGTCCGTTAGGGGGTGCGCTCATGACGGGTGCGCAGGAGCCGGCCGGGAGGTGCGGCATGCTGGCCACCGGCAGCGAGTCCGCCCTGGGAGGCCCGTTGCTGCCCATGGGCTGCAGCCGAGCCGCCACCGCCGCCTGCTGCCGGTGCTGCTGCTCCTGCTGCTCCGGGCTGCGAGAGGGTGACACGGAATGCGGTGAGTCCACGTGTTCCGCATCGCCGTTGTGCGGGGGGCTGCTCGGCAGCGCACCGCTTCCGCTGCGGCTGGCGGCACCGTTGTTGACAGCCACAGCGGCGCCGCCTCCACGGTTGGGGTTGCTGCTGACCCCGTCGTCGTCGCCGCTATTCCCCGCGCGCTCATCTGCACCGCGAGCTTCGTCCCGACCGCCGGCGTCGCCGCCGACGCCGACGTTGCCGCCGGGCGCTGCTGCGCTGCTGCCAGGGCTGTGCGTGCCATCGCCCTCACCTTCCTCCTCGCCTCCACTGCAGTACCTGCCATCGCACTGGCCCGGGTGGCGATCTGGGTCATGACCGTGATCTGGGTCACAGGCGCCTGGGTGCGCCCTTCGCGCATGTGCAGAGGCAGCTGCTGGCCGCGAGGCACCGGCCGTTGCATCCACCTCCTCCGCGGCTAAGTCCCCTGCACTAGACGTGCTGGTGATTATACCGACCTTGACCGGAGCAGGGGCGGGGAACGATGCCTGTGGGTCCTGGTGTTGAGTGGGCCGTGTGACCCCAGACGCCTTGCTCACGCCCCCAGCCCCGAGAGATGCTGCGCTAGGCAGCCGGGGCTTGCTGCCGGACTGCGTAAGCTGCGCGGCCTTATGGTGCATGATGAAGTGCGCAATGTACACGTGCTGCGCGCAGCGCTTGAACGGCACGCCGCGAGCGGCAGCGCCCGGCGCCCGGCCGCCCATCGCGCCGCCGCCATGCGCGCCTGTGGCCGCCGCTGCGGCCGCCAGCTGCTGCGTGAATGCCTGCTGCGGGTGGGTTGGCGGGGCGCCGATGGCGGCACCCGGGGGTGCCCCGCCGGTCGCACCTGGCGGTGGCGGCGGTGCCGCGCCGAGGCCGTTGGCGTGTGCCGCTGCGTGCATGTGCTGCTGGTGCGCCGCCTTCATGAGCTCCGCCGCCGCTGCGTGTGAGTGCGGCGGCCACAAGCCCTGCACGACCCGCACACACGCACGAAGTCAGTACAATCCTCCTGACAACCAGCCTGTGGTCAGCTGCGATGCATGTGAGGGACACCCGTACGCATATCGTGCATCCCTCAGCATGCGTGTCACACACATTCACACACTCAGTACTGGCATGGGTCTGCATCAACACACAGCAACGGTACGGAAGGTGGTGCATGCACAATCCGCTCATGATGCGCAGATGCAATAGACTCTGCTGGTTGCATGCGGCGGCTATGATTTGCCAGGGAGGGCACACACATGACAAGCCTGGCAGCGCAGCAAAGGGCGCCAAATGCAGCATGGTGCGGATCATCACCCACCTGCATGCCCCACGGCAAGCCACCTGCTGCCGCTGCCAGCAGTGCCGTGTGTGCATCCGGGTAGCCCATAGGCAGCACGCCTGGCATGCCATTTGGGGCACAAGAAGACACCGGGGGCCCGCCCAGCATGCCTGATGAGGCCGCCGGCAGCATGCGGCCGTTGCCGCCGCCGACTTGCGCAGTTGTGGGGGAGCCATCCGGCCCGCCACGCCCCGCTGCAACAGCAGCAGCTGCAGCTGCGTAGCGCGCCTGCTGCGCCTGCTGTGCGGCGTACGCTGCCGCCGCCGCGCCTGGCGGGAGGCCCATGGGTGCCATCCCCATCGCGCCCAGGCCCAGGCCTAGGCCTGCCAGGTGCTGCAGGTGCGGCGGCAGCACGCCAGCCGCCGCCAGCTGGTGCAGCTGCATGGGGTCAAAGCCATTCGGCATCGCGGGCGCGCCGGGCGGCGGCGGCGGCATGCCTGGCGGCAGCATGTATGGCTGCATGCCGGGCGGCATCACGCCTGGCGGGTACGCGTTTACTCCAGGGGGCGTGCGGGAGCCGGGTGGGGGTGCGGGGGCAGCGGCAGGGGCGCCGTTGGCCGCAGCTGCTGGCCCAGCAGGCCCCACAGGCGCAGCGTTGCCCGGCTCCTGCTTGGCCTGCGCGGCCGGAGGCTGCTGCTGCCCGGGCACTTGCTGCCCGGGTTCTTGCTGCTGGTGGGACGCCCCAGCTGTTGTTGCTGCTGCTGTAGCTGCTGCTGCCTGAGGCCGGTTCACCTACGGTCCACGCACACAGAAAGTGTAAGGCGGACGAGCAACAAACTGGCATTGGGAAGGACTGCGCAAAATAGCACGAGTGCATGAACTGCATGATCATGTGGAGTGCACTGGTGGCACAACCCTTGGGTCAATATTCGTGGACCTGGATGTGCCACGCGCCCACGCGCATAATTGTTTCAGAGCCACGCACTCAACGCTAGCCCAGCCCGCCACATGCCTTTACCTGTTGCGGCTCCTGTTGCGGCTGCTGCTTGGTTGCTCCCCGCCTTGAAACACCCGGAGCTGCACCAGCGCCGGCCGCAGGCTCAGGCGTGCTGCCCTCCTGCTTCGCCTCCGCGCCCGCACCCCCGGCTGCAGCAGCCGCGGCCGGGTGCGCCGCGCGACCCGCTGGGTGCTTGCTGACAGGCCCGACCCGCCCGCCGTGCAAGTGGTCTGCGGCACTGCCGTTCAGCGGGGCCGGCTGCTGCTGCTGCTGCTGCTGTTGGCCTGCGCCTCGCACCTTACTTCCCTTGGTGGAGAGCGTAGTCGCAAGGGCCTCGTCCGGCGGCGAGTGCTGGCGCTTGGCGCCTGCTACCACTGCCGCGCCACTGTGGCGCCCGTTGAGGGCCCCACTGTAGCCACCTCTTCGCCCAGCCGGCTTGCGGTCGTCCTCACCTTCCTCTTCAAGGTGCTGATCGTCGTCGTCATCGTCGCGCAGGAGGTGCGCGTCGCCGTCGCCGGTATCGTCGCCATCCGTTCCGCTAGGGGGGCTGCGGCGCTTACGGCCAGCAAACGGCCCTAAACGTGGCCCAGCTGTGTTGTACGACTCAGGCGCAGCGCTGCCGCCACGCCCCATGTTTGCGAGGTCGAACAGCGCCTCGATCACCACCTTTTCATCTTCCTCGGCCAGCTGTCAGGCGGGGCGTACAAGGAACACATGCATAAGCTGTAGCCAAACGGCCGTAACGCACTTGAAGTAGCACTTTGCAAACCCAGCTCAAGCTGAAACACTAGCTTGTTCGGATGTCACGGGCACGGGAAGATGGTCTATACATTTGTCACCACTGGTCAGCAACCAGTAAAGTGCCTGGTGAAGAGCTGTAAAACAACACGTGCAGTACACAGTGTTCAGGAAGAGGCATGCAAGCGCCGGGCAAGCGCTTGCGGGCGGGTGCAAGCAACCACGCACGCGCGGAACCAGCTCGCACCTTGGAGGCGTCGTCCTCGTCTTCTGGTGGCGTCCAGGTCGGTTCCTGCTTTGGTCAGTGAAATAGAAAGGAGAAGAAGGTTGAAATAAGTCAGTTCAGGGGATTCGTTAGTGAGAACCAAAAAGCCAGGTCACGCGTGGCCCGTATCCTGGGTGATATTAAATTGCAGTCTGGGGCAGCAGGCACTTCTCTCTGGGCAAAAACGACCCGCCCACGCAAGACCAAAGGACCGACATTCCATTGACCACGGTCCCGATGGCGACTGTCGGTGACGCACAGTCCTGGTACTGGCCCCAGTTAACAGGCTACGCAAAAGGCTTCGAGCCTCAAACCCTGAAGCACCAAACTCCCTCACCCAGGTTGACGAATTGAACCACAGGTCGTCTGGCGTGATGTACCTGGCACGGGTTGATGCTGCACGCAACAGAAGAACAAGCCAGCGAAACGGGTGTGGGTCGGGGCCAGGCATAATGCACGCCAGTCACAGAGGAGATGCGCTTGTGAGGCTCCCAAGCCGAGAAAACACAACGGTGAACTCACTGGTGCGACGCCGTTTGGGAACGGGTCGGGGGCCAAAGACATCGAGGCCAACGACCTGAAAGCAAAGCACAGGCGGGAAGTGAAAGCGTGGCTGATGAACAACACCCCGCAAGGCACAAATGTGAACCTGACTCTTAAATCACCACAACGTATCTGTGTCAATCGCCACGCGATCTCCAACGCACCTCTTCTAGCAAACGCCTTTCATGTGTACCAAGGCCGACCTGCTTCATGTTGGCGCACCCGGTGTAGGTTGCAGGGACCTGCCCAAGGTCAGGAGGAGTCAGGCGTTCTCACAGTGAGGAACTAGTGCACCTGCCCTTGTCGTAGCGCATGAAGTTAGGTATGACACTGTGGCTCACTTCGCCATACAAGCTTGCTTGCGCTGCAAAGCTGAAGCGTCCACAGCAGCGATGCGTGGACTTATGCCCTCGGTGTGTTTCAGTCGCGTGCAGAACTTGCGATGCACACCGGCCCGAGCGCTGCGCCGTGCACTCACCTAACGCGACTGCGCTTTGTTGAGCGAATACACGGGCGACAGCCGCGTGTGTCCGTGCGTATGGCAAAAGGAAGCTTGGCAAAGTTCAGTGCCTTACGGTCCAACGCCACCTGCCTGCCGAGCTGCTAAATACGCCGTCCTGGCCTCCTTCTCTGTGCGTACATTGGGGCAGCGTTGTCGGGCTGCGAGTAGCGGGTTCCTGGCTTTTGCAATGTTGGGGTCTCTCAGTGTGAAAGTTTGGTGGCTCTTGTCAGGAGCTGCTGACCCAGCGCAAAATCACGCGTGTAAGCTGTGGGTGTTGAGTGCAGGAGTGTCTGGAACCTGCGTCGGAAGTGGCGGTGACTTGGGACACATACGTTTGGCGATGTCCATGGGTGCCTAACACACTCAAGTTTTTTTCCCTGAGTGGTACGAGTGTGCTGTGCATAGCACACCTCAGCACGATTCATGACTCTGAAAGAAAAGAAAGAAAAAGTACGTCGCCTTGATGGTCGAGCTGCTATCAACGGTTGTCACAAAACGTATAACACACTTTCCTGGAAGACGCAAACGGTCGGAAGGCTGCAACTTTGTGCTTGGCACGCCTCCTTGCAAGCGCGACCTGCAGTAAAGGATGTAAATGCATACCAGGTAACTCTAGAACG
The DNA here is from genome assembly GCA_001662385.1 of Chlamydomonas asymmetrica. Taxonomy (NCBI): domain Eukaryota; kingdom Viridiplantae; phylum Chlorophyta; class Chlorophyceae; order Chlamydomonadales; family Chlamydomonadaceae; genus Chlamydomonas; species Chlamydomonas asymmetrica. The sequence goes on along the minus strand of BDDA01000233.1, from coordinate 122,311 downwards.
TTGAAGCACTTCCCAGCTTTGATTCCTGGCAGCCAGTGAGCACGGCAAGTGGTGACTCACCCTACGGCAGAGGTACGGCTGACCGAGATAAGCCACTGGCGACCTGTGCCATTGCAGAGCGAAAAGACAGCAGCAACGCAAACCTTGTCAATTCACCTTGCCTCAACTTTTGTACTGGTCAAGATGCCCCTTTTTTGTCCGAAGCCCGTCCCAGACTGTTGGGTGCGCGACCAACCCGGAACGGCCCTGTTGCAGATATTTAAGGAGTCACAGTGTGCTTTACACCAGCCAGAAGTGTATTCCGTCGGCATTCTGCACGTGCTGCAACGTGTGCTTCAGTGCAAGCGTACAGGCCGCCACACAGGGACATACGTCCCAGCCCCATGCAACCCCAGTATCGCACCACCAACTGGCGCTTACGAGACCTTGGCGTCTTGCCCTAGGGTTGGGGTGTTGCAATACTGCAATGGCTCGCTTGCATGTGCATGCGACGAGGCGCATGAAGGCCCACGTGATGCACCTAGCTCACGTAAATTGAGCAATGGCTCGACAAGTATGGACTGCATGTTCGCATGCTGCTGCCTTCCAGAAGACAAGCAGCAATATACCACCCACGTGACCGCACTGTGATGTGGTTGCGGTCCATGCAGGAATGCTTGCTTGTAAGGGCGGTCGCATCGTTGCGCGCAACAATATGCAGAAGTTGCAGGCCCCATGCTGGGCCGGTGGAGGAACGCTGTACATGAATGCTTAGTTTGGGCAGTGATATTTGAAGTCATGGACCCGCCAGTCCATGGCATGCAGCAGCCATGACAGTCAGCGCACTGACAGCGCATCGCCGTGCGCAGGTAGGCCACTCAGCGCCTGTGCCTGCGCCTGCCTGGATCGAGTGCTTGCGTTCCGCACGGCGCACCCCACAAGGCAAAAGCCATGTTGCGCATACCACTATTAAACCAGTGCTGGGCCCGCCATGCGATTATTTGCAACGAGCGCCCCCCACCTCCACTGGGAGTTGCCGTACACTTGGCGGCTGGTGTGGGCATCATTCGGGCCGCGCGGCGCGCGGCCTGGACCACGGACCACTTCCTACCAACACTGCTACAGCAACAGTAACGCACCATAGCGACATGTGTTGTCCGGGCGCGCTGTGCCAGGTTGAATGTGGCCGCACGTGTGCGGTTCCAACTGCCATGCTTGAGCAGTGCCGCAATAACATGTTACGATGTACTGTAAGGTCTCTAGGCGCCGTACTGTTATGATCGCCAATGCCAACAGTACTGACAGATAGTGCCATGCAGGCAGTGTGTTGTGACGGGACCCGAGAAATACAAGCCAACAGCTCAGCTCACAACCGTCGCCCGCAACCAATACTCCTGATGCGAACCCGACCCGCCTCATCGATGCCGCGGTGACACTAGTGGGCTAATCGCGCCCTCGCCGCCGGCAATGCCAACGCCGACCTGCATGGCCGCACGCGGGCGAGGGGAAAGGACGGGCGCGGTGTGGTGTGGTGCGTGGCTGGCTTGCGGCGGCAGCGGTGGCGGCTGGTTGACGGGCTGAGGAGAGGGTAGGGGCGGCTGCCTGGGTGATGTCATGGACGAGGGAAAGCTCGGGCTGAACACTTGGTAGGACATGCTGCGTTGGCGCGGAAGCATGTTGAGTGCGCCCGGCAGGGCGGGCCGCGGCACGGGGCGGGACATGCTGGCAGCGCGGCCGCTGACTGCTCCAGGGACCGCTGCCTCCGCGCCTGCTGCTGCGTCGTCGTCTGGGATGCTCCCGGACTCCGTTCGTTGTGCCGCGGCCTGTTCATTGCCGCTTGTGCTGCGCACGTGAGGCAAGGCACGAGCATGCCACTTATTGACATACATATGAGGGTGGCAGAGCTTCAAGGCCGAGCAGCAAGCAGCCTTACGGGCAATCAGTGGGCGATGGGCCGTCTGGTGCACATGCATGGCATGCCCCAACACACTCTGACATGCAAACACTGGACCTGTCGACTTTGTCCGTTCCTCTGACGTACACAGCACATATATGGATTATTGAGTCCGTGAATGCCTTGTGCGGCTGGACGTGCGGCGGGCACGCGCATACCCTAGCCAATCCTGCGCGCCTGCCACCTACATGCCTGCATGTTCAGTGCCTCAAGCGCACGCTCACTCAGTGCCGTTATCGTGTCTGCTACGTCCAACAGCGGATGACACGAATCAGTCAGCCACGCAAGCAGGTGTAATGACCAGGTGTCTGCTGTGCATTGGCCCCACCTGCCAGGCGTATGTCCCCCCACGCTCAGCCACGCCTGTTGGTGGCGCATGTGCATACTGGCAGCATCGTTGCGCACAAGGCCGCCGCCTTGCGGGCGCCCGCCCGGCCCTGCGCTGTGCGTGGGGCTGGGGGCGGTCGCCCAGGGCGACAGCACACCCGCGGATGCCTGGTGTGTCACTGCCGTTGCCGATGCCTGCCTGTGGGTTGGCGCGTGTGTGTTCAGAGGGCGCGCCACGGGCGGCTGGGTCGAACGCATATAGCCTGGCAGCGGCCCGCGGGCAGGCGCGCCCTCCGCCCCAACCCATCGCTGCTGATGCTGATGCGGCGGCTGGTGAGGGTGTGCATGCAGCAGGGCGTTTGGTGCGGTCGCGGGCCGCTGATGCTGGCCCTGCCGCCACTGTGCCTCCCTTGCCATTGCACTGCTTTGCGCATGGAGCCCAGCGTCCGAGTCGGCCTGCGGGCCATTATCGCCTTGCGCAGGATATCCCTCAGCTAAATGGCCCCCACTGTATTCAGGCATGGGAGCCTCATATTGGTGGTCAGCAGAGGTAGCAGGGTTGAGTGCTGTGGATGCCGCAGCTGCCGCGACCGCAGCAGTGGCGGCGATGGCGCCTCGCCTGCCGGAGGCGTACGCGGCGCTGCTGCCTCCGCTGCTGAGCTTCCAACCAGAAAAGCCACCAGAGGTGAGGGGCCTCGCCCTGAACACCGCTGGCAACGCTGTGCTCGCTGGCGCGACCTCCTGTGACGCACGAGGCATCATCAGACAGTGGCCAGAGTCAGCAAACCTTGGGCAAAGCATACATAGTGTACAACGTGCAATATGAAACAAGCCCACACACTCGCTCCAGCTGTGAATGGTAGCTGTTTGCCTGTGCGTCCTTGCAGTTGCCTGTTCAAGAACGCAGCAAGGGTGCAAGCATCGCTGTTCATGCGAGCCAGCTTGCCACTCCAGTGGTGAGCGCAAAAGCCACGGAAATCACCTTTGCAGTAGGTCCCTTAGGTGCTCGCCCACTCCGTGACCGCACAGACCCTGCAGAAGTGCCTGCCGTGCTCCGAAGTGCGCGTGAAACAAATAAACCTTGCACAACGCGAGCCTTACACATCGCGTCTGCAACCAGCGCTGCCAAGGGAGGGGACACGGGGGACCCAGGCCTGCTTCTGTCATGGACAGCTTGCTGCTGCTTCGAGCTGGGCGTGACCGCTCGAGGTGAAGTGGCTGTTGGCGAGTATGGCGATACAGGGCGCAGTGCCTGGTTGTGATAGCAAAAGCAAAACAAGTTGAATCGTGTGAAGGCTGCAAATTACGGCAGGACATCAAAGTGTCCTGCCGTTCCTGTGTCTCAGGCGTGATGCAGGGCAGGTCTCGACTGGTGGTAAGCGACACAAGAACGGTCGACCCGCCAGTCGCACACCAATCGCAGCAAACACAATCCATACAACACAAAATGCTCAAAAGTATTTGCAGCGTCCCTTTGCCGCTCACCTGTTTCCGGCTCAAGATACCAAGCTCTCCTGTGTGCGTTGCAATACCTACGTAATGAATTGTATAACTGGGCCCGTGCTGCTCACTCCCACCTGTCGAGTCTGCATCTCCAATATCATAATATGGCTCTGTGACAAACAACTGCGCAGACCGTGCGTCGTCAAAGTCCGCTATCGCGCGGTGGGCTTGATGTCCTAATGAGTCAGCAGCATCCATCAGCTGCACTTGGCTTTCTGAGCCGCCCGAAGGGGGTCCACTAAGTTCCTGCCCATAATACTCCAACTCAACCGAATCCAAAGGAGTTGCCCCAGTTGGTGCGGCACGGCGCGGGCTTGGTGTAGGGCTCACGCTCTTAGGGACTGCTTCTCGCTGAGGGTCTGATGTGTTCCATATGAAAAAAGGCTGCTCCAAGCTAGGCTGGTCCGTGCTGAAGGCACTGGCACCCAGGGACGAGACAAACGGGCCCGTTTGCAGCATACCAGGCGACTTGCGTCGACCATGAAGGGTGTATATCTGCCACTAAACGTGCTAACACAGCCGTCTACAAAGGGCCGAGCAGCAGCGACACTACCGTGTGATAGGTGTTCATGGCTATGTACGTGGCAACGAAGGTGTGAAGCTTAAGCGTTACACTTAGCAGCGCCTTTCGTGAGGATCGTCAGGCGCAGAACAAATCATACGCAGGGCTAGGCAATTGAGAAAGTCTATACTCTCACACAGCGTTTGAGGTCCTAAACTGCACAATAGGAATATCAACCACAAGAGATGCTGCCAACCGTAGGTCTGCACCCAATTGCGCATTCCATGAATGTAGGTGTGACGGTGTGTGCCTCAGCCCGCAGACTCCGCGAGCGCAGATCAGGGCAGGCGGCATGCAGCATGAAGTGTAACATCACTCCCTTGTAATTACATACCGCAGTCACATACAGATGGAACCCAAAAGGCACCAGGTGGGCGTACCCTACTGCACCGCACGCATCATTCAGCAAAGACGTTATGAAGCATATGCAGCATGTGCAAGGGGCGCAGCAACAACCTATGCGGCACCTGTTGCTATTGCTCATCGCGTTACGCATAGTTGGACGTACAGGGTAATGCTCTATGTGAATCACCAGTTGACCACGAATGCGCAACGCAAAGCTGGCGCTTCACGCATGCGGCAGGTAGGCGCTCTCATCAGCAGCTGCTCCTCATGAGCGGCGCCGGCGCGTGTCGCGGATCACGCCCTTCAGCTGCTGCGTGCTGGCGTCGATGAGCGCGCCTCGCTCTCGGAAGGCAGTCACAATAAGCACAGCTGCACGCGCCACACCACACGCACGTGTGGACAGCAGCAGCAGCGGCAGCGGCAGCAGAAGTGCAGTAAGCCGCAGTGCATAGCATGGGTGCGGGTGATGCACTCCACCAAGAGCAAGGGCGACGCACGATGTTGTGCGGCAACGGCGCCCAGCTCGCTGCCGATCTCGTGCACTCTGCCACTCTGATTGCGTTCCATTTTACGCGAGGGCTGCATAGCCAGTTTAAGAGATGGCATGCATGGAGCTGCGCTCATGCAAGGATGACCGAACAAGTCACTCGCTGCCACGTGCAGTACCGCTGGCCACTGCGCACCTGCCACCGCGACGTAGAAGGCATCCTGCGGCAGTGAGGGCTCTGCGCTGGAGGCATCTGCAGGGCCGGAAGGGGAGGGGGGGAGCATGGGGTGGAATGGGGATCAGGCAACAGCAGCAGGCCCATAAGTAGGTATGCTTATTGTGAGTCGCATCTCACACACGGGCGCCATGAGCGTGGTGGCAGTTAGCGCCTGAAGCAAATAACTTGCAGGCAGCTGCTGCTGCTGAGTATGCTGCTGCTGCTGCTGATACTGCTGATGTTGATCTGGGTGATGGCGATTGTCGGATTGTGATTGTGACTGTGATGGTGACGGTGATGTTGAGTACCATGCGGCTGCTGCAAGGGCTCGGCAGCCAGCAATGCTTGTCGCCCCACCGCCCGCCCCCCTGGCCTGCGCCGCCCCCCTCCACGCCCCCTGGCCGCTCTCTCACCTTGCCCCGCCAGCAGCAGCATGCAGGCCGAGAGGAAGGAGTACAGGTAGACGCGACCCGGCGACTGCACCTCCTGCAGCCAGGACAGCAGCAGCAGCAGCAGCACAGCAGGGCACGCATGTGCGGTGCAGCAGAGGCGGATTTACCAGGCGAGACGTGCACTGGACAGGCAGGTACAGGCGCGCGTGAGGCTCATTGCCTTCCCTCCTCCTGTACGCCAACACAAATGGTCTGAGTAAGCAGGAGGTGGGGAAAGTGCCGCTGTTGGTGGTCACTCAACAGGCACTGACTCAGGTACCAGATGCAAAGCCAGGAAGGCACCTGGGAGCACAAGCCAAGGGGTACAGGTGCAGCGGCCGTGACATGTTGCGGGACACAGAATGGGCCAAGCGTGCTTGTGAAGCATCACTGCCTGAACAGCACCAGGCGACGCACCTGGGTCGCAGGGTCCGTTATTTTGACCGCCAGCCGCCTTGCCATCTGCACGCCAAGCGAGGGTGCGCCAGACACACAGCATAAGATCATAATGCCCTCACCAGACGTGCACACCAACCCGCCGCCCACGTCCGCCTTCAAGCATGTTGGCGCCGTATGTCAGTATCTGATGGCACAACGTGGCTGGCCCGTTATGGACTGCACTGCTGACGCAACGCGCACCAATCCAGCGATTTTCATGCTAAGGCAGGCACATGCTGATATGCATGATATGCATGATACGACAGGCATGCGGGTCGGACCGCTGCCAGCCGCTCTCATCCATCAGCGTACCGTACCTCACGCGTGTCGTCGTCGCTGCTGAGGAGCGCCGACGGCTGCGGCGGCACTGCCGCAGACGCGGACCGCAGCGACGACCGCAGCTGCGACCCAGATGACGAGGACGGTGACCCAGATGGCGGCCCGTCGCCCCCAGGCGGCCTGTAGGACGACCCAGATGGGTCGGTGGGCAGTGGTGACGACGAAGATGAGAGCGAGCCGCTCGGCCCGTCCAGGTCATCGTCGCCGTCAACCCCCCCGCGCTTCGGCGGGCCCTTGCCGAGCGTTTCCAGCGCGTCTGCGGAGGGCTGGTAGAGGGTGCGGAAGAAGAGCCCCTGCGCACACACCCGCATGATAGATAGTGCAAGAGCCTCGTTTGCGCAGGCATTGCTGCAGCACGGCGTGCACGTGCGAGCGCGTTGCGTCAGGGCGGGGCGCAAGTGCACACGAGTGACATGACACATAAGCTCACACATCACACACATGCACGTCGGACGAAACACATGCCTCTTGCTCCCTGCTGGCTGGCAAGCGTGGGCAACGAGTCCACGACGCACCTGGGATCGCTCCTGTGCTGTGCGAACCTCCCACGCCGCCAAGTCCTCCTTGTCAGCCTGCACGCACACGTACACATGCAGGCAGCGCATACGGGTCATCCATACATGCATGCAGGCGATGCCGTCATCCATGCATGCCCATTTTGAGAGCGTGCTTGACGAATCTGTGTGTGTTTATGTTGTGGGTTGGTGAGTGTGCGGCAACGCCTGCCCAGCCCAACAGGAACCATCAGCACCCCAGGATGACCCTGCAGGATAGCCAGCCACAGCATGCGCA
>BDDA01000233.1:54575-99825 GCA_001662385.1 Chlamydomonas asymmetrica | reverse complement strand
AGCCATGAAAGCAGCTCTACAGCCCTCCTTGTCCCTCGGCCCCCCGTGGAGCCCCCCACCCCTCTCACACACACAACCCATTCGAGCACCAGCACACCACCACACACTGGTGAGTGGTGCCACCGCGCTACTGGGCTCGCCGCTCCCCGCCGTGGGGCCGATCTTAGGCCTGTGGCTGGCAAGGCCAAAAGCAAGCAACACACTTGTGCCATCTCACGGCATGCCCTACATCTTTACACATAATACCACATCCTGTCACGTGATTGCTGCGTCGCATTGCAGCCAGACATAGCCAGCGGCCCCACCCCCAGCTCCGTTTCCATTGTGAATGTGAATGCGATAAGAATGTCAACACACATGCAAGGTCACAAACCTTACCTTGGCTGAGCGCGGCGTTTTCTGCAGCAGCGGCCCCCAAAGGCTCGCTCAACCCGCCACGCCCTGTACCGCTTGTACTGCCCGTACCGCTGCTGGATGGCGGAAGCCCCGTACTGCTGCCCCAGCTCGTCAGTACAGCTGATGAGTCCACATCATCCTGCGCGGATCCAGCGCTGCCGCCGCCACCGTCACCGCCAACTGCACCATCAGCGCTGCCCGCACGGACGCTGCCCCTACGTGAGGTGAGGCCTCGGAGCTCTTGCTCCTGCGGCATGGCAGCAACTGCGCCGCCGATGCAGCTCCCAGGCAACAGATTCTGCGACGCACCATGGATCGTACACGTTCAAGCCTTCAAGGGCACCTTGAAGAGAACTGAAAGGGCACATTGAGCAGCTGAGCAAGCGAACATCAGCCGCAGCGCTGCTCTGACCAGCAGGCATCGATGCCACGCCCCTCCGTTCCCACCCCTGCCGTGTGAATCACGTGAGCTATAACCCTCCCACATGTATTCACACACACACCTCCCCCTCCCCCTTCATGCCAATTTTTCTCCTGTACGCTTTTCCCCCCGCCCTCCTCCCTACCCCACTTGCCGCTCCTCCCCCGTCCCCTTGCCCCCTCGCCCCCTCCCTCGCACCTGCAGCCGTGCCAGCAGCTGCGCCAGCGTGTCGTTGCTGTTGGACAGCACAAGCAGCGCCGGGGGGGCGCGCTGGCGCGTCAGGATCGCCGGCAGGTGAGGCAGCGCGGGCAGTGAGCCCTGCAGTGGCCGCACACACACAAGGCACCGATGTGCACACACACACGATATGGTATGGTATGTCACATCAGGAGCGTGTCAGACAAAAGGCCCATGCTCCCCCCAGATGGGGACCAGGAGACAAGAAATTGACAAGCATCAACACACACACACACATGATACACTTTGCATTTGTCATGCAATCGTGCATGCATGCAAAATGTACGCGCGCATGCGTGTGTGTTGATGCTGGAGAGGAGAGCCACAAGCGTGTTGTGTGCTTGTGTCCTGTCTAGTCAGCAGCTCCTGTAGCACCGCAGGCAAGGCGTGGAGGTGCACAACGCTCACCGCTTTACTGACGAACGCGTGCGCCTCGTACCCACGCGGCAGCCGCACCGCCGCCACCGACACCTGCTGCCGCGACCCCAGCCGCGCCGCCGTCGCCCCAAACTCCTCGGCTGCGCCGACATCGCCGCTGCTGCCCGCTGCGCCGTTGTTGCTGCCTCCGCTGCTCCCGAACGATAGCCAGGGCACGCGACTCGCGGCCTTTGCGCTGGCGCCCCCCAGGCTGCCGTCCTTCAGGGCGGCTGCAATGGAGAGAAGCATCGCGCCGGGGCTCTTGGCGGACGAAAGGTCCTGAAGGTCAAGCATCAACTGGAGCTCATCGGCTTCCGTCTGCATGCTGTATTCGGTTTCGGAGTCACCTGCATCAGTAGCCGCTGGCGTGGCGGCGCTGTCTGTGGTGGATGATGCAGCCGATGATGCCGGGGGAGACGTGGCTGATGATGCTGACGGCCGTGAAGGCGCAGCTGCGGTACGGGAGCTGCCGGCGGCTCTCCCACTGCTTGCAGCGGCACGGTTGACCTCGTCAGGCAGCGGCCGCCTGCATGTGGCGCCTGCGCATGCGTGCAACATCAGCACCCAGCAGGTCAAGCAGCCAGTGGATACAGTGTGTAATGCACTACGTAATCATGGAGCGTGCAGCTTAAGTGTGGCATGTAGCGGTGTGTGTGGGTTTCAGGGTGAATAACCATGCGGGGTAGTTAGGCTGGCGCGTGTAGCTGCGTGCGAGTTTTCTGTAATGGACAGATCCGTATGGGGTGTATAGTCACAGTTGGGTCATAGACGCTGTCAGCATTCTGTGGTCATGAAACGTGCAAGTTCATCAATGAGCTACTTGAGGGTGTGGGGAGGAGCATGCGAGGCAGAGTGCAGGGGAGGGGGAGGGGAGTGCGTGGGAAGGGAGCGCACACTCCAGCATCCATTGGAGCAGCAGCACCTCCGAGCCAGGTAGCACAGCAGCTCTCTACACCAAGGCCTGTGCAAGCTTTGCACACGCCTCACGGTCATGATGGCCACACCACTGCGTAACAGTGTAACACCCTTGCAAGCACGAGTTACCGTGCTGCTACTGCCGCTACCCTTCCAGTGCGCTACTGTGCTGAGTCATACCGCGCAAAGCTTTACCGGCACTGCAGCAACAAGCCGTGCTGCACCCGGCAGTATCGCAGTATGGCCCGCCTCAGTCCAGTCTTGTCGTGCTCACCGATGATGGGTGTGGTGTCAGGCAGCGCAGCGGCCCTCACGCCCTGCCGTAGCGCAGCCATCACCACCGCCAGGCCGGTCGCCGCCTCCGGTATCACCTCCGCTGACGAGCTTGAACCAGCTGCCCGCCGCTGTTGCTGCTGCTGCTGCTGCTGCTGCTGCTGCTGCTGCTGCTGCTGCTGCCGCTGTAGGGCTGCAGGGAAAGGGGCGCCGTGGGCGGTTGCGCTGCAGGCATGCACCGACGTGGCGGCCATGATGGCAACCGCTGGGGCCACACCGCCACCGCCCGCTGCTGCTGCTGCTGCTGTGCCGCCCGGCGGCCAGTGCAGCGCGTTGAGCGCCGCCATGAGCGCCGCCTGCAGCGCATGCGCAGGAAGCAAGGCACTTACACGAGCCATGACTGACCAAATCGTGATCCATGCAAGCATCATGACCAGACCAAAACTGGTTGGCTTGACGTCCGGTCAGTTGGACATCTGGTGGCCTCTCTGTGCCCATCCTAGCAGCGGCGGTGGCACACGCATGCACAGGTGGAAACGCGCTGCTGAGTGCCATGCTTGCGTTCATACATGCATGTGGACGCAACCTCACCTTGGTGGCGGCCTCAACTTCCGCCCAGGAGGGCGCGCCCCTGCAGCCGTCTAGGATGACTGTACCGCATGCGGCCGACAGCATGGAGGCCTCCTCCACCCCCTGCGCAACAATCTCAGCGGATGATGCAGAGGGGGCTGTGGCTGTCCCTGGTATCCCTGTTGTGGTTGGGGTGCCTGGGGCTGTGGTTGCTGACGTGGCTGTCGCAGTGCGTTCAACACCGGCTGTTTGGTGCGCTGCAGGCAGTGGCGTGTGCACCGACAGCACGTCCACCTGCACAAGCACACACGCATGTGCACACCCAAGGCACAGTAGCACGTGTGCAAACAGGTTTACCATACACACGCTTGGGCACCAGGCGTTTACAACACCCCATAGTTCGGTGGGCAAGTCACCAAGCCAATTGACATACAACTACGCGCAGGCTGGTCCCACCTTCACATGCAGAGAGCGCCTTGGCGTGTGCGAATGGTGTGCTCCAGCGGAATACCCAGCAAACAGCGGCCACAGTTGTCCAGATTGAAGAGCGCGACCTGACTGCTGCGCCATCAGCACCTGCTGGTGCTGGTTGGACAAGGTGGCAGTACTGCAACCAAAAAGCCCTTGCTTATCGATTAGCAAAGCGAGTGGCTTTGCTGTGGGACGATTTTGTTCCAGGGCCGCTACGCACACGCGCGTCGTGGCGTGTGTCTGAACCTCAGGGTTTGCGGCCAGCGTTGGCGATTGAAGGGATAATGCAGACAAGGTGGTGCAAAATTTCTTGGTATATTCGTCTGCACTGCCTGCGGCTTCTGGGGTCCCAACTGTCATCATCGATCGACAGCCGCTGTGCGTGTCGTCGACAAACGGGTGCCTGACTGCACACGCCAGGCGGACATTGTGAGACGCTCGCTGGTGGCGAGCAGGGCCAGCTGCAGACGCTTCCTGCAGGCCCAGCAGCAGCTTCAGCGCTGCACCGCCACTGGTTGTCCCAGTCCGCATTTTGCGTTGCTGCAGGCCAACGCGACCGACTGGGTTTCGCCGCGGCTGAAACTGCTAACTTCACAACCAGCCAAAACTTGCAAGCCGTGGCAAGTCAGGCAAGGACATACTAGGTCCTCTGGCCGGTCAAAGCATCAGATAGAGCAATAACAACTACTGTAACTGAAGCGTTGGGGGCCCTGACAGGCGTGCAGCCAACCTCAACAGCCCAAAGCCAGAATGAGCAGCAACGCGGCCATTGTCATCCCTACGTAGGAGTATGCAGGGCCCCACTCGACTGTCATGCTGATGGCCTCTCGGCAGGTGCATGCCATGTACAGGCATGGATTGTGGTCGGCTGGCATGGGGTGGCATGGGGTGGGCATGCTCGTCATGCTGGCCCCGCCGGCACAGCGTGTGTGCATTGGGGTCTTGGCCTGCAGGCTGTCCCAGGCAGGCGCTGAGGCAGTGCAGGCAACCTGGCAGGAGGCACCTTCGGTACGCCTTGAGTATGCCTTCAGAGTTCGGACAGCCCCAGGTCCAAATGCTCCATTGCATGAACTTACACCCTGCCATGCATGCCCTAGGCGATCATTGGCAGCGCCACCTATCCACGGTATTCATCCCTGCCATGACTGATTCATGGACTTGATTGACTAGATTCCGTTTGCATGCACCAAGACAACAAAACAGCAACGCGATAGCATGCAACTAGCAAGAGAAAGGCTACACAAGCAACCAGTGGGCGTAACTGACAAAAGCACTAAGTGCATGCCTTGGTGGCAAGCCGACACGGCACCTACCGCGCACATCACAGCAGTGTGGTATCGCCAGACACCATGCACAATTCATGTCGAGGTTGGAGACCAGATCCAGGTGTGGTACGATGGTGCAGGCATCACGCAGGGCAAAGTTTTTGCACACACGTGGCCAACAGGCCGAGTGCCATGTTGACATGCTGGAAGCGGTTGCGTTGCCGCCCCACCCAGTCCACATGCAACAAGCCCGCATTCCGCTGCGCCTGGGGCTGATGCGTTGATGCCGCAGCCCTACTCAAGTGCCAGCGGCAAGGGTGGTGGTGTGGCAAGCATTTCCGACGGGCAATCAGGGGCTATGCCTCTATGACTCTGCCTGTAACCCTACTACTACTGCTACTACTACTACTACTTCTCAGGGTAGGGTGGTGCACTGTCACCAGATGCGGTGTTTCAACGTGAAATTTCAGCAGTAAAAGCAGCGTGTGCAAACCAGGGTGCAATCAGTTCGTGGGGAAGCAATCCCACAAAGGAAGCGCAACAGGACAAGCACAGCACAGCACAGCACAGCACAGCACAGCACAGGCACTTGCACTCCCGGGCAGTGAGAAAGCCACTGCATGCTGCCGCGCGCATCCTCGATTGCACTACTAGCTCACAACACATTTTGACGCTCTCACTCTCACTCTCACACATCGCAGCACGTACGCATGCAGCACACGCCTGGGTCAGATCACCCATTCCCCCAGAGGGATACATGGCCGGCACCAATGCAAAGCAGCGGCGGCCACAGAGGTGCGATCATGCGCACCAGATGGGCAGACGGTAAGGGTTCCGCCCTCGCGGTTGACTCTGAACCCCAACACGCAAAAGCTATGCGCGGCAGGCCGTTTGCCGTGAAGTACGCTACACAAACGCACACTGACAGGCATGCTGCCAGAAGCAACAAGCAAACACAGCAAGTAGAGTATAATCAAGCAGAGGCATAGCACATGATGGGCGGCGCCCATGCGCACGAAAACACAACACACACGGACCCATCATGGCCATCATGCGTCAGTACCGGGCAACATACGCGGACCATAGGCATACGAACTTGCAACTCCGGATTAGTGCAAGTGTTGCTTTGGATTGCCACTGCCCTTGCCCGCAGGGTCATGCACTAGGCGTGAATGGACCCCTGGAGCACCATGTGTGCACAGCAGCGGGAAATCCATGCAACACCCTCGCCTCACGGGCTTTTACATATGCAGTATGCTAGCCGCATGAGTCATGGCCTCGTGGGCATTCGTGCATGCAACACCCTTGCCTTGCATGGGCATCCATGCATGCAACGTGGCATGGCATGTATCGCCTCGCTCTTCCCCACCATGGTCTTGGCGGCCAGCGCGCCCGCATGATAGCGAGCGTACCCACACAAAGCAGCGCCCAGCTGCCTGTGCTAATCGGTTCCCAGCCCTCAGGACCTGTCTCAGGACACATCCTTGCCAAGGCTTGTGCTGCGCACGCGTCCTGATATCGGGTAGGGCAGAGGCCACCGTAGTGCACTCCCATCAAGGTGTTTGGGCAGTAATGCACGCAGACTTTGCATGCCCGTGCCTCACTCAGTGTGCGTTTCTTGTGACACCATCCAATCCGCTGGTGTGTTGCGGTGCAAGTGCGTAAAGTTTGTGCAGTAATAGATGTGTATGTGTGTGGGCGTGTGTTGGGAGGGGGGCGGCGGGGGCGTAAACTCGTAAAGAGAGCGGTTCAGCCCTGCCATGTCCTGTGGCCATGTGCAGTGGTTCCTGAGCGTGTAACCGTTCCCGCGGAAAACAATGAGGGTGGTGCACTCGATGTGCTCGGAATACAAAAAAAAAGGATCTCTAAAGCAAGAATGTAGCACAGTGTATGTATGTAAGCGTGGTGCATGCATTTGCAGGGTGTGTGTGTGTGTAGGCAGTGCCAACAATCGCAAACATCTCGCAATGACCTTTGGCGTGACAGGATGCCGCGGGAGCACCAAGTGCACTTAGTGCAACCATGGCCTAAGGCCGCAGCCAATGATGAATTGACCAGTGCTGGTGCGCACTGTTTTACGCAAGGGGCTGGGATCATTTTATGTAGAGTAAAATTCATGGAGGCAGGCATGAGGCAGACGTTGCTATGAGATCTGCAAGGTGAGGAGGAGCCTGTGGTGCAGTACAGCTAAAAAATTAGGTCTATGTAGTATGTGATGTGCTTGTTAAAGGGGTGAATGAATCAGATGTGAATGAAGTGACACTGCTGCTTGTTGCTGCTGCTGCTGATGCTAATGAAATGGCTGGTAATTTGCTAACCCAAAACTTTGCCAAGCGCCTGAGCACTACCTGTGCCAGTACCAGCTACGTAATGCAAAGCTGACCGCCAAGGTGCAGGCCAGGGCACCTGCGCTGGTGGGATGTGCACTGGGCATGCCGTTGATCCCGTTCAGTTCCCTGCAGCAGCACCACCACCACCAGGACCAGCATCGGGGCAAGACAAGCGTCAGCAACAGCGTGCATGTCGCAAGGACCTCAGGCACCATAGCGTTGTCCATGATGATGATGATGATGATGCAGGCAGCAGTCCTGAACACACCGCAACAGGTGTACAAGGGGCAATCAGGCGCGATCAACCGATTGACTTCATGACTTGACACCTGGTAGTGATCATGTGGTGGTGCAGGCTATTAGTGGGCGGGTAGGTTGTGTCATCCGCCCTCCATGCACCCCCCCCTGCATCAATTCGCATTCCACTGCAAGCAGCACCCGCTGTGGGCCGTATGCGTGACGCATGCATGAGGCGCCGTTGTGGCTGCTTCGGGGGAACACATTGCCAACTCCCCTGTTGCATTGTATTGTATGCAAGCATTACATGGCCCCATCGGTGTGCATACCTTAAAAGGCCTATACCGGCGCTGAGGCAGATCATGTGCTCATCAGACCTTGCTGCCGGGGCCGGCTAGGCCAGCGGTGATGCATGGCGCTTTCAGGCTTGGTAGCCTTCCGACTCCAAGCACCGATGATGATGCTTTCGCACCCGACTGCCCGTCCGCCAACGGCGCTACCCAGGTACGTACGCCTGCTGAGCTGCCGTCCGCCAATAGCAGCTTGCGCAGCATTTCTGCAGGCACCACGCCAGTTCCATCATGGCTGGCACGCGCCACCCGCTTGCTGTCTGTGCCGACGGTGGCGCCGGTGGCCGGTGGACTGGCTGACCAGCAGCTGGCTCCGAGACCGCCCACCATGTCCTGTTGTAGTACGGTCTCGGGGGTGAGGAGGTAGGTCTCCATCAGGCCCTTGCCCTTCACCTCAATGCCCCCGGTGGGCTGCCATGGCTCGCCCTGCACCAGCCGCTGCACCTCGGCCGACACCTGGATGTGGCCCGCCTTGCATGTGGACTCCATGCGAGATGCCGTGTTGATCGTGTCTGCACGACAATCAGGGGATGATAAGCAAAATGCGTGAACGGGGCGGAGCTGCGTGAAACCACGGGTGTGTACCGTACATTAGTATATCAGGCGTATGCACCGCGTGGACCAACTGGCTAGCTAGCCAGCGTTCTAGCCTACCTTGAACATGGGATACACACATGTGATGGATAATGCATCCCTGGCAAGTACAGTACGTGTGCAATGAGTGACAGGCATGCACACGCATGCATGCAGCGTGAGTGAGCGTGACTGATGCGCAGGCCACACCACCAGTCACCCATGTAAGGCTCCGGAGCCCCGGCAACGCTTGACGACTGACCCACCTCCAAACAGGCAAAAGCGCGGGCAGCGGCGTCCCACGATGCCGCTCATGACCGGCCCGCTGTGGATGCCCACGCGCATGCGCACGGGCAGGCCGTCTGTGGGCAGCACCACCTGCGATGCCTCACGCAGCATGGCCTTCCCAAACTCCACCACGCGCCGTGCGTGCAGCGGGTCGTGTGAGCCCGCGTCAGCGCCGCGCACCGCCATGGAGCCGTCCGAGTCCTGCAGATGCATGCAGACGCATGCAGATCGCAGTGCTGGTGTTGTGACACATGCCAAATCGTGCTGCAATACCCTGTACCTAGCTTTCTGTGCAGAAACGCGCTGTGATGCACACAGTTGCAGGCTTGGCTGTGGGTAGTTACCAGTATGCCAAATGCGGAATGCCTCATGCATGGTGTTCGACGACCGTTTTGACCCAGATGGATACCGTACATGGTTGCCAAAACATCCAGCAACCTGTATCATGCAAGTTTCAATCACCGTGTGGTTCAGCAACAAGCATCGTGGCCCTCTCGGCCTTGCCCTCCCCAGGCCATGCACCGCTGCCTGTCTCCTGATACCAATTGGGGGTGAGCATTCCTGATACCAATTGGGGGTGGCTGTTCGGCCGACGCGCTCGTGCACAACCTTACACGTGTATGGGAAAAGCCATTGTTGTGAACATGAGCCTGCGAGGCCTGATGGTGCAATTCTTCCCGCTGCCTGGCCCTAACGTACCTTGCGCATCAGACCGCCAGCCACCATGTCTGCAAGGATGTGAGCAACGCAGCATGCAACAGCATTGTGGTGAGTGTTGTAGACAGCAACAGCGGCAGCACAGCACAGACCTTGACGTGTCGGGGCGCAAGACAGCTCTGCACTGTCAGGTGAGTCGGTTCACTCGTGGCTGCTAGAGGCACCGGTCAGGTTTCGAGCCGCGTTTGCAAGCTGGCACACTCACAGCAGTCTCCGATGGTCTCCACCTTGTACACGCCAAAGATGTCTGCAGGCAGGCACAAGAGGGCGGGAGGGCAGGGAAAGGGTACACACACACAGGGGAGATCAGGGACATGAATACATGATACATTGATACAACGTTGCAGCATGACTGCCACATGCTCAGTTGACCAACGCAGGCCTGTCAATGTGCGCATCCTGGCAGGCGCTCAAAATCAGCAGGGCGAAGCGTTCGTGTCATCACTTATGTGATGCACCTGCGTCTCCACCCGGGGCTCACACCAACGTACAAATTTGAGAACGTTGGAGTGAGCCCCGGGTGGAGACGCCCCGCACATTGACACATGCACGTGCGGCTCTTGCCGACGCCACATGGGCGGCCACGCCGTGGCAGCCTCAGCAGCCCGGGACCCAGCCCAAGCCCCACGCCTGCTCCCAACGTCCTTTCACCTGGCCATACGTTACATAAATGCTGCCTGCGCTTCCCATCAGGATCAAATCCTGTGGATGGCCAACAACGTGCAATCGACCCGTACTAGCCGCTGATCACGCCTACAAAGCAGCAACTACTCAAAAGGGGCCTCAATCATGCACTGGCAAACTCACCCAGCAGCGCATCAAAGCGCGTGAAGAGGTTGTTGAGGAACGCCATGACAGCGCCGGCAGACACCGCCTTGCACATTGGTGTAAAGCCTGCGTGACACCGCACATGCACAGCCACGTCCAGCGCTTGAGGCAAGTGGGCAACGGCAAGCGTGCACGCGGTGTCGGTGTAATCCTCGCAGAGCAGCAGGGCAAGGCTGACCTCAGGCCGCAAGCACGCACACAGGCATTATGGGCGCCTGACTGTCGTTACACCTCATGCATGCAACTGTGGAGTGGGCAGTGAACAGTGCAGATCGCACATACGTTCAGGGTGATTCCATCTATCAGGATCTTCCATGGGCAGCACAAGTTCTGGCTCGCATTCGCAAAGATGCATCTAGTTGCATCTGTGTACTCGTTTACCATGCGCCAGCAGCTCACTCACCCACTATGTCGGCGAAGAGGATGGTGACGCACGCGTGGCTGCTGGCCAGGCGCGCCGCCGCGCCGCCGTCCAGCTGCGCCAGCACGTTGCGCAGGCCGTGCTGCCTCTCCAGCCCGCCGGCGAGCGTCACGTACTCCAGCACCTGCGGCACCAACACAGCCAGCCAGTGTGGCAAACGCAGGCGGGAAGAGGCGCGCGTGCGATGCAAGCTACTGTGAAGGCTGTGCGTTTTAAGCAGACGCACGGCATGCATGCATGGGTGCTCAGGATGTACCTCAAGTCAAGCAAGTGCCGTTCGTGAACTAAATGTCGTTCGCGAACCCGTGCAGCAGGGGGTTGCAGCGGGCGCACATGCACGGATTGTCTCTCATGCACAAATGGTATCTGGGCGCTGGCTCACGTGGCGGGGGAATATTCCCTCCAGCAGCTGGTGCTCAGCCTCCAGCATGGCGCCGATCTGCGCGTCCGCCACCACGCGCGCCGTGACGTCGCTCTGCACCAGCAGCGTGCAGGCCTGGCCCGTGAGGGGGTCGTGGAAGCGCGTCGCCACCACCTCATGGTGCCTGCGGTGCACAGGGCCACCAGGCAAGCGGTCCTGCGCTAACTAGGTTAAGGTACGGCGGGGTACCGCATATCGGTTACTGTTTATGCGCAAGGTTTTGGCAGTAAAGAGTGGGTACTCCTATGCAGGTGAAGTTATGTTTCTTGCACTTACGGGTTGCACGATTCAATTGATGTACAGTGTGCAGCCTTTGAATGTCAAAGTAACATGGACGGGCACCCATATAGGCTGCTTTATGACACATTCACGCCCTTGCCGCAGCTCTGGTACACAGCGTCATCCCCCTAGCTACTCACAACAGGTACTCACGCAACCTCACAACACCCGCCTCTAATGGCCCCTGAAAGCCTGTGAGGCCTCGGAATGTGGAGTCAACTAATGTTATGTTATGTTATGTTACAGCAGCAGCGTGTCGGCCAAACGGCCCATGCTCCCCCCAGATGGGGACCAGAAGACAAGGTTCACCAAGCTATGCACGTGACATGCTAGAGGGCCACAAGGGCTATGCGTAACACAGCAGCATCATGCAGCATCATGCATCATGCAGGGTTGCATAATACAGTTCGTTGATGTACCTAGCAACCATGTGACCATCTGAGTGATTCAACATGCTTTGCATCGCGGCATCTGCTGCATCGCTGTGGAGTCAACTAATCGATCAAGCAGCCCATCACTACTTGCCTCAGGCCCAAGCATGCAGGAGCCCCATGATGGCTCGCCTCGTCCTCCTCCTCCTGCTCCTCCTCCTCCTCCTCCTCCCCAACATCGTCATCGTCGTCGTCATTATCATCACCTTCTGCCTTATCCCGATTTGCCTTGAAGGCCTTGTGGGCAACGGCAGCCTCACCAGCAGCAAATCGCGTGCCGGCATGATGCCCAGGCTCAGCAGCAGCCGCAGGTGCCATAGGAAGGGGATGGGGAGGCGGTGGCCCTACCTCGACCATACCATCCAACGCGCCCGCCCCCAGGCTGCTGACGGCTGCAGGCAGCTGTGCCTTAAGAAACACGCCTTGACGAGGCTCTCCACCCTCGAGCACGGCATTGCCGGCACCGTTGCCGTCATCACTGGCGGGCCCTGCATTCTTCAAGGTGTTGGCGCTGTTACCAGCGCTGAATGCGTCCAGGCCGCCGCTGGAGGTGTGCAGCAGGCGCTCTAGCGGCTCCTGCTGCGCGGCCGAGCCACCGGCAACACTGCCGGACGCAGCAGCACCCATTAGCACCGATGGCTGGGCTGGATGGCGCGGCTTCGTGGCGTTTGACCTGAAGCTGCGGGACGCCAGCAGTTTCCCGGGCGAGAGACCTGCAAGGGCTGTGCTCAGGCGGCTGGGTAGGCCCGGGTGCTGCTGCCGGCGCTGCTGGGCCGAGCTGCCACTGCCAGCGGCAGCGCCAGCGAGGTCTGAGCCGGCAGCCTCATCGCTGCGCAGCCCAGCGCTCGCGCTGCTGCCGCTCTCCATCAGGAAGCTGCTGTGTTGGCGTGTATACTGCCCGCGTGCTGCCCTCGGGGACACAGGCTGAGGCCCGTCAGACATTGCTGCGCTGGCCTGGGCAAAGCAGTCGAACTGCAGCATAGAGGAGTCATTGCTGGTGAACCTTCTAATCTCTCTGTCTACGTACGAGCCGTTGTCGACATCCTCGCTGTAATGTGCTGCGCCGGGCTGGCGCTCGCCCGGCGTGGCCCCTCGCTGCCCTGCTGCCGGAGCGAGGCTCTCCGCGCTTGGCCAGCGGATGCCTGCGTGATGCGAATAAAACAGTATCCCCAGGGCATCCCGCGCGTCTACGGCAGGCATCTGCTGCCCGCCAGGCCTGCTGCGTGCAGGGCACGCGGAAGCGGCAGCAGCAGCGAGGCTCCCTGCAGGGGGCGCGGCAAGCGTAGGGGCGCCGGCAATGCGGGTCAAGGAGGGCACCACCGATGACGAACGCCGGGCACGTGCAGCAGCGTTCTGTGTTTTCGTGCGTTGGGTTGGTGCTGAGAGGCCAGCGTTCCTGCGGCTTGCGCTGTACGGCCCTGCAAGCAAGTGTGCAGGCAAGCTGTGTGCGGAGCGCTGCCTTGCGAGGGAGGATGCCATGAAGGCCAGAGCCCGCGACCCGGTGGGGCTGGTGGTGGACATCAGACCTTGCATGCCTGCCCTGTTAGCCAACCCTGTGGAGGAAGTATCCGCCGATCGCATTATGTCCGTGCGGTGACGCTGGTGGCTGCTGTGCAGGCCAGCCATCCCGTTGATGGCGTCAGCGGTGGTCAGGATTGAGGTGTTGAGCACCATGGACGTAGCTGAACTGACGTGGGCCTTCACAAGCGGTGACGCGCCGCACGACATTGCGCTACAGGGGACCGCTGCCACGACACCGCTGCTGTGAGCGGTGACGGCGGCAGATGCAGGTGGGCTGCCAGCGGGCGCATCACAAGCGCTCGAACCTGCTGGCGCGTTGGCCGGAAACACGGTCAAGGACGAAAGCATAGGGGTTTGGGCCTTGAAGCTATTGCCGGAGCGGCAGCTCGCTAGCAGCGGTGTGGACGGCTCCTGGCCGCTGCCACCACCCCTGCTCATGGTCGCCTGCACGCAAGGGAAAGCAGCACCCAACCAATTGAATGCTCGCTGTGCAGATCCCTTTCCTTGTCTTCCGCCATGTTGACTGACATCCACGCCTGAAGGCAGGGGAAGAGCCCTTGCCGGCGCCACGCCAAGCAACAACATGTGCACTGATGCAGAGGCCAAAGATATGGCGCTGGCAGGTAGTTTGTACGGATACAGCGTCAGGTTGCATGGATGCGCACCGTTAAAAGCTCCATCATGCCAGTCACGATCTGATGCGCAGGTCCGATCGAGCCGCGGCGAGCTGCGGCCGTGCCGGCAGGGCTGCGGACGCCGGCGCTCTGGATCTTGGGCGGAAGTGACGCACGCCCGAGACCCAGATCAGGCGGGACTGAGGCATCGCACGCGGCAGCGAGGAGGGAGGACGCGCGCCTGTAGCCGTCTGTGCGAATGGGAGAGGGGGCCGCGCTCTGGTCTGTGTGTGCGTGCAAGACGTTCGGCCAGGTCAGCGTATTGTCACTGTCACCCCTCAGCTGCTGCTGCTGCTGCTGCCCCGCTTTGGCGGCCGACACAGGCCTGGCCTGCTGCGTCCCATACCTCGCGCTCCCGCCGACGCTTCCATCAGCCGCTGTCACCTTGCAGTCACCGTCGGGCCCTGGCGCAGCACTGATTGTGGCAGCAGGGCTGGACGAGGGGCCTGGGTCTGTGTCGCGGGGCGTGGCGCCACCCTGCGCGCTCGTGTAGCTGGCCGTGAGGGAGTTGTTGTTGGCGCCGCCGCCGAACGGCGCGGAGGCCGCTGCGGCCGGCTGACCCACGAGCGCAGCGCAGCTGGGGTTGCGTGATGGAAAGTCCGCATGAAGCTGCGGATGCACGTCTCCTTCGTCCAACGTGGTTTTGGAGCTGCTCCCACCAGCTGCACTGCGAGTGGCGTTTGTGGACTTGAGCGCACGCCCGCTGATCACTCGCGCCACGGCAGCGGCGACGCCTGCTGTCACTCCACGCCGCGATGAAGTGCGACCGGCTTCAACACGGGGCCCTTGCTGGGCACTACTGCTGGCGCTGCGGGTGACATCCAAAGGCCGGCTCAAGCTCTGCTTGCCTGTGCTGAGAGCCAAACGCTGCACCTGAAGCGGCGCACATGGTGACATCAAGCCCTGGTGGAGTACGCTGTGGGACGACTGCTGCACGTGCAGCTGCGGTTGCGACTGCGGCTGCGGCTCCAACGTGCGCCGCATCTCCACTGCCGTCCTACGCCCTCCGCTACTACCGCCAGCAGGGGCAGGTCCGCTGGGCGGCAGCCCCTCTGCCAAGCAAAATCCAGGAACACAACGGAGCTGTTTTTGCCGCGTTGCAACAATTACGAGCCTTCACTTCGTTGTCGCCACAGAGCTTGCTTGTGCATGCACAGGAATGGAGTGGCCAGAGCAGCATACGTCAGCGTGTGCGTAGCATGGATGGTGCCTCAAAATCAAAACTTTACGCTGTACTAGATAAACAAGTCATCAGTGCTGGATGCACACGCGCTGCCGTCACTGGATCAGCACCGCAAATCCAAGACAGCCCTGCAGTGATTTACGTCTAGATAGTAGATATGTACGCGCAGGCAAACCCTGCACACACAAGCAAAGAGGGTGCAACAAGCGCCCCAGCAGCAGCTCACGCAACCTATGCCAGCAACCATGGGTTGGCTACCGTATGTTGGATAAGCGCTGATTGCATGCATGCATGCACCACATACCTGCCAAGGTCAGTGACGCCAGCGAGCGTGTGGGGGTGGAATCCCGTGCTGACATAGCCTCACCGCCGGCGGCCGCAGCCGCATGAGCGGAGGCAACAAGGCGTGCAATGCTGTTGCCGGGGAGCGGGATGGGCGGCGAAGCGCCGCATGCCTGCTGCAGCTCAGGCTGCACGGCAGAGGCCACGCCTGCAAACGGCGCCTGCTGGTCTTCAACACCACCCCCCAAGCATGGTGCTGTAAGTGGTGATGGGCGCCAGCAGGGCGGCGCCTCAAGGTGCGGGCTTATAGAGCCGTGTTGAAAGCTGCCAGGTGGGGGGCATGGAGGCGGAGGCGCATAGGGCAGGAGCGGCCATGTAACCTTCTCCACAGCGACGCCGTGCATGTGAACCACAGCATTTGTGGCCGAGGTTGCAGCAACCGGGAGGTTTGTGCAGGCTTCATGGGCGAGGAGGTGTTGTGCTTGCGTGGCGCACGGCTGGAGGAGTGCAGGCTTTGAGGGCACAATAACAATACCTGTCAGGCAGGGAAGCGGTACCAGTCAGCCGGTGCATCATGGTTAACAACTT
Organism: Chlamydomonas asymmetrica; assembly: GCA_001662385.1. Taxonomy (NCBI): domain Eukaryota; kingdom Viridiplantae; phylum Chlorophyta; class Chlorophyceae; order Chlamydomonadales; family Chlamydomonadaceae; genus Chlamydomonas; species Chlamydomonas asymmetrica. Next base: position 83,737 of record BDDA01000233.1, on the reverse strand, counting down.
ACATGATATTTTCACACAGGTGCATTGCACAATACATACCCAGAGGCCCAGCGATGGCTCAACGACACGCATTGCATTGGGAAACTGCAAGCGTCCGTCAGGGCAAATAATGTGCGCGTGCACGACAGCTGGTACGACAACAGATATAAGAAGACAAGAGTAGGCACACTGCATGGCCCACACCTCGCCATTCCTGTCCCTCCTGCAGAGCAGCTTTCAGCTGAGCCAGCTTCTCAGGCTCCATCTGGAACAACCTCGTTAGGGCGGAGGGCTGTGGCGGAAGCTGCCTGCTGCCGCCGGGAGGCATTATTGTTGCATTATTACTGCTGCTGCCACCTGAGCCCTGCGTGCATGGATCGCTGGACAGGCATCCGAGCGCCTCCAAAGATGCTCTGTTCTGGAGCAGAACGCTGCCATGCATGTCAAACAGGGTCGTTATGCTTGGGTTGGCTGCAAGCAGCAGGTGCTCGCGTTGCTGCAGCAGCACCGACTGCGTCTGCTGCTGACACTGTGGGGCCCCGTGACCCAGTGTCATAGCAGGCTGAGTGGCCTGGACACTCCCAGCAGTTGGAAGCGCAGCAGGTGCGCAGTTCAGCAGGTGCATGTCATACTCCAGGAGCAACGCCGGCGATGTGGGACTGCCCGCGCTGTCGTCACCCTGCGCCAGCAGGCTGCAGGGGGTGAGCGTCACAGTGACCCACGACGTTGTGACGTTGCCAGCCAGGCCAGGAGGCAAACGGTGCTGCACCTGGGCCACAGGGCAGGAGGGGCTGGTCAGGTGCAGGAGCTGTGCCATCAGTGACTGGACCAACGCTTGCAGAGCTGGGTCCGTGGACAACGCCAGCAGCGCGGCTGATGCAAAGGTTGCAGTCCTGAAGTCCTCTGTATGGAACCTGTCTGGCGGCTGTGGACTCTGGGCTTTGCTGAATAGCTGCCACGCCGCAGCGTTTGCCCAAGCAACTCCGACCGTCCAGTCCACGCCGCCTGTTGTTTTGCTGTCAACGCCATGGGGTGCCTAAGAAAGGTAAAGCAGGGGCACAGCATGATGTTGGCGTTTTTGGAAAGGTGAACCGCTCGGTACCAGCCACACATCTGAGCGATGGTGTACTTCTGCAGAAACCGTCCTTTCGTTGCAAGCAGTGCCACCAGAGAATACGCAACAGGACATCCAAGAAACCCAGGTGCTGTGCAAAGCTAGTATGCAATAAGCCCATGTTACGCTAAACTTACCACCGCTGAGGTTGCCATCATGAGCCCACCAAACAAGCGCTGCAGGTCATCCGTTGGTGCAGCCTGGGCATGAAGCAGCAAGCATGGCCGAGCAACTTGCGCGTGCTGCAACTCCGGGAGGCTGATTGATGTGATGCAGCATCCTGCCTGGCGCTGATGGTCCTGTCCGACGCACGCACAAGGAAACGACAGCGCATCGTGATACAGACAATGACGGCTTTGAAGAACATGAAAACACACAGCTGCAAAGCAACATACACCAAAGTGTGAGGTGGCCTTAGGAACTCCCGACACGTACCGTCTGCCGGAAAAAGTGTGCAAGCGAGGAACGTTCCCCCTCATGCGTTTTTCCTCCAGCAACCCATCTTCCTGCCTGATAGGGAGGCTCTACAGGTGGAGAGTAAACGCCAGGAACGCAGGTCCCGAGGCGCGTTTGCTGGCCATGAGGCTGCTGGGCGGCACCGTCATCATCAACACCACGCTCGTCCAGCAAGTCGACACCCGCCGATTCTTTCCTCCGGTTGGAGGAGGACGTGACACCGCTTCCACATAGGCATCCCCGCAGAAACGAGGTCAACATGCCGTTGTCGCAATTTCCCAGGTGGGTTTCATCCAGCAAGACTCGACAAAACTTGTCGGCAGGTCCAGGGTGAAGGCATCGTGCGTGCCTCAAGTGCTGATGGCTTCAGTCAGGGTTGGCAGTAGGTGACGTGAGTGGCAAGTACAAGAGCAGCAACACAGTGTTAGTGTCAAAGGCATCCTGGTGGTATGCGAGCTATGTAGTACGAATCCAAGCGGTTTCTACAAAACTGAAAACGCAACAAAAGTGAGGTGGGAAGATACCAAACAGGAGTTGCTTTCACCCCTTAATAGCTTCGCAGGCAGCTGTGTGGCTAATATGCAAGCCATGCCAAGACGCTGAGTTGGGGAACATAGTGCAGTCGGTATCCGTCACGCTCGTTGTACATTATCGATGTGTCAAAAATCAGATAGCCAAGGGACGAAAGCGAGCACGCTCACACGGGCCTGTTTGGCCGCCCCCTACAGGAGGTCCCACCCTCTGCAGTAGCTCACGCACAGCACACCTGACAAAGATAATTGCGGCGCACGCGTCTTCGCTTTATGCACGTCAGCATGTGCAAGCATCACAAACCATGTGACGCGAAAACACGCAAAAGTGCGCCTTTGGAACACACCCAGGCGCAACGCATACACTGGCGTGTTTTATGTCACATGCATGCACGACAGCTCTGCTTTATCGGGCTTGCACAGCTCGCCTGTGGTTTTGCGCTCGAGCCAGGCCGTGCAGTTCGACGCAGACCAGCCTGACACACGAAACACATTGTCTCCCCACACTTGCAACACGTACCATGCATGCAAATGTGAATGGCATGCATGGGCTACACAGGCGGTGCTTCCCTACACCCGAGATGGGTGTCTCCCTCCCTCCTCCCCGCCTTGTCCTCGGCCCCCACCCTGCACTCCCACCTGGCAGCCTGCAGAGCTGCATGCGTAGCGGTATCATTGCCCTACCTGCTGACCTATGGCTGCTGGTTGTGCACATTGCAGGCATGCAGGCACACGTGGAGGAGTGGCTATACACCGAGCACGCGTTGGCAAAGCCAATGCCTGCAGCCACAGCTGCTTCATCACCTGCTGATGCGATTCATGGCGGCGGCCTGGCATCCCCCTGCGGCAAGACACGGCACGTGGCTGGCCGCATCTGCGGTTGAGGCGGCGGCGGCCGGGAGGTTTGGGCAGGCTTCCTGGGGGGGGACATGTTGTGCTTGCATGGCGTGCTGCTGGAGGAGTGCAGGCTTTGAGGGCACGCTCATGAGTCATGACACCTGTCAGGCAGGGAAGCGATCAGTCAGGCCATGGCCTCCATCCATTCCTGTGCGGCTATGCACAGTTTTCCTGCTTGCGTAAATTGACACCCATGGTCAACATGATTTGTACCAAAGGTGCTTTACACATAATGCGCATGAATGTGTACGACCGCAGTTGTCAGAAGACAGAGTAGGCATACTGCATGGCCCACACCTCGCCGCTCCTCCCCCTCCTGCAAAGCAGCTTTCAGCTGATCCAGCTTCTGAGGCTCCATCAGGAACAACTGCTCCACGGGCTGCTGCGGGGGTTACACCACGGTGGGGTGCATGATCAGGATGGGTTTGTATGTTATGTTACATCAGGAGCGTGTTGGCCGCACGGCCCATGCTCCCCCCAGATGATGGCCAGGCAAGCATAAGAGGTTCACCAAGCTATGCACATGGTGTGCAAGAGGGCAACAAGGGCTTAGTGCAGTGCACCGGTTTTGTAAAGCAAACTGCGTACTGGCGCATTTGTGCTCTGGCGGACTACGAAGAAGTGAGCAAGTGCACCCATGCATATGTTGTGAGCTGGTGCAGAAGACCATTCGGCGCAGAGAACAGTTGCGTCTGGGATGATCCGTCAAGCAGGCAGCACAGCCCGGGCAGCTGCTTGGTCAGGTTGCTGAATGGTCAGGCAGCAGTAGCGTGAGCCCGTAATACAAAGGTCGGGCAACAGCAAAACGATGAGTCCATTAGTCTCTCTCTGCACCCAAGGGGCGGTTCCTGCCCTGGTCCTAGTAATGGCAGAGCAACACAGAGATCACGGTGGGATGCACTTGTCAGGCCAATGGATCGCTGTGATCCAGTATGCTGATGATCACCTGCTAACAATCTGGTGTGGGCATTCCGCATGACACAGGATGCATGTGGCTGTGCATGGGAGTTGGTCACACTACACCGTTAACGCTGTGGACAACGCTTTGACCAACAAAATTGGATTGCTGACGGCCCGTTCTGTGCTATTGCGTCGCACATATACGTCAGGGCCCACAACAAGGCCCACAGCCGCCTAAGTCCTCACACGTCTAAACAAGCCCCACAGCTGGCGTCGGTGCAGGAGCAGGCACACCCTCAAGGACGGCGCAATCCGCTGCCGCTGCCGCTGCCACATGCGCAGGTAGAGACGACGCAGGCCCCGTCAGCTTTGCGGCGGCGGGGGCACGCACACCGCGGCTGGTGGTGTCGCTGCTCGCCTGCTGCACCGCTGAGAGCACCGCAGCGCCAGCCACGTACATTCCAAGCGCGGACATGGACAGACCCGCGACCTTCACGATCGCACGCACTGCGCCGCCTACCATACCCGCGCTGCGCCTCTGCCGCTGCTGCCGCTTGCCTGCTTGAACTGTACATTCGTCCGCATGTTGCGCCTGCTGCAGCTGCGCTTGCGGACCGTGCCGCGGGGGATGTTGCTGCACCTGCACATGCTGCTCCGAAACCACAGCTGTAGGAGCAACGGGCAGCGTCCCTGCACACAGGCTGCTCTCTGCACCTCGCGAACGGATGACTGTCGTTGCTGCGGGGCCGGAGAAAGCGGCGGCAGCTGTTGTGGTCGGCGGCTCAACATCAGTAGCTTCGATCTCGCAAGCCAGCTGCTGCCACTGCTGCTGCATGGCGCTGCTGGCTGACCTGTTGGACATGTTGATCACTGCCCGCAGGCTGCCAGCGGCGGATTGCGTCGAAGCCACGACTCGCGCCACATCATCCCCGCCGTCACCGCTGCTGCCCGCCACAAAGCCTGTCACTGCCACGGCCGCATCTGCATTGTCATCGTGTGCGCTGTCAGCGCTGGACAGTAGAAGTGTTGATGCGCTAGGTGCAGGCGCGCAGGGCGGCTGCTGCGTGTCGGCCGCCGCCGCCGCAGCTGCCGCCGCCGCCGCCTCCACCGCGGCCGTGAGCTGCGTCTGCAGCTCCCCCACAAGCGTGCGGAGGCGCTGGTTCTCCGCCACCTGCAGGCCCAACACATCGACAGGGGCGAGAGGTGCAAAGCACATGGTGAGCATTATCCAGCATAGTTCTGGAGTCAGTTTAACCAGTTTCTAAACAACATCGAACGGCTCCCGCACGTCACCTCACGACACCTCGGTATTGGACCACAGCCAACATGCAGGTTCGCAACCCATATCGTCAATTTGAGGTGCGAATCCAAGGGCCGCCAAGAGAATGCATGCGGGTGATATAACCACCTGACTGGATCAACACTCTGGCCCAGCTACTGACCATGCAGCTGCATGAGTTGTTCACGTTGTGAAAATTCGGACAGCCGCACGCCCTGACGGGACGCCCTTGCACATTGCCAATGAGTATGACCAGCTCAAGAATGTCCCGCAGCTGTGAACATGGCATGAGAGTATGCATGCGACGCACCTTGCTGTGTGTGGCCAGCAGCGGCGGCGTTGCGCACCCCATGCGGCATCATCAGTAGCAGTAGGTGCTGCAGGCGCCGCCGCACCCCACCACGCCACCCCCCGCTGCCGCTGCTGCCGCCGCCAGCGGCCCGCCCCTCCCTGGCCATACCTGCAGCTTGAGCAGGGCCATCTCCCCCTCCAGCTCCGCCAGCTGAGCCACGCGCGCGTCAACGTCCTTGCGCAGGCACGCCACCTGCGCGTCACGCCGTGCACGCAGCACCGCCTGCTGCTCCGCCTGCACCTGCGCGGCAGCAGAGTCGAACACGAGCGGCAAACCAGGCAGCTCGTAAAGTGTGTGGCAAACAAACACCCGCATGCACAGTAAAGGAGGGCCTCATGGGCAAAGTCCTTGGAGCTGCGGGGGCGACGTTACCAGCAGTGCGCCCGATGCGATGGACAACAGTGCCAGTTCCGGGTGCGCTGCCTTGCAGCAAGCAATGCAAATGCAAGCAACAGCCCACCACGCCTGTGTCGCCGAGCCCACTCTGCAACATGACCAAGTGCCTCCCGCTACCCTGCGTCAGTCAATTCCGGGACCAGGCACAGGTTGGCACCCAGTGGGTGATGCAATCTCGCGCTCTCTCACCCATCAGCCAATGTGCCTGCTCCAACAAGTCAAAGACACACCTGTTTTCACCCTCCCCGTTGCTCCACACAGGCCATGCCAAGTTCGGGTCTGAAGGTCTAACCCTTGCCGGCCAACAGTGCCTAACCCTTGCCGGCCAACAGGTCTAATTACGTTAACATTCTAGTGACAAGGAGCTCGCCACCAAACGGCCAGTACTCACACCAAAATACACAGGCCACCGGGCACAGGCACTATCCATTTGTGATCCATCTACTTTTGGCCTGGTGTCTCGGGCATAACTCAACACGCAGGCCAGCAGCACCACATTCGCTCACGTTTCCTGGTCCATGGTGTCTCACCTGCTCAGCGCGTACCACCCGCACCTCCTCCTCCAGGGCAGCTGCACGTAAGCGCGCCTCCATCAGCGCTGCGTCGCGCTCCCGCACCCGCGCCCGCGCCGCCGCCGCCGCCGCCTGCGCGCTGGCGGCCTCCTGCTGCGCTGCGTCACGCTCCAGCGTCAGTGCCACCACCTCCGCCACCCTGGGGGCAAACGCACACACGTGCAGCCGCACGCACGCACACGGCAGCCGCCAGATCAGCCCAGACACCTCGCCACCGTCAGGTGCAGTTCATGGCATCATGCTTACGCACACTGCACGGCACGACGGGGCGCACACTACATGGCGCCCTGGGAAGCAATAACTCTAGCACGCATGAACACACGCACACACACATGCACGTACACACACACACAGGTGACCAGCACACATCCGCATGATACAACTGTTACATCTTCTACTATGTGTCTGTGCGCTCACTTGGCCTGCAGCGTGGGCACCAGCTCTCGCGCCTCCTCGCTCTGGCGCAGCAGCCCCTGGCGCGCCTCCTCCAGGCCCTGGATGCGCGCCAGCAGGTCGCGCTCGTTGGCCTCGATCGCCTGGCGCTGCGCAGTGCACAGAGCGTACAGTTCACACGGGCACAGCAGCAGCGGGGTGGCTGGGTGGTCCGTGACTTAGTGAGTCTTGCTACATTGGCCTCACGGCGAAGCTCATGGGCTGTCGTGTGTGTTATGATGATGATTTTACAGTCTGCTAGCACAAGGCTAAGGACTGCCCTCAAAGAGGGGACCAACACCCAAAAGACAGGTTATGCTGGTCCAGTGTTAACTTGACGTTACATCAAGTGAAGGCGCACCGGATCTCAGCAACATGCGCTGTGGGAACGTCTACGGCTGCATGCGATGATGGAAGGAAACGAGAGGGGCTGATTATGTAAGGGTGGGGCCAAGGGCAGGTGAGAGCACGGACAGCTCAGCGGTGTTTATGCCCAAATGACACTCAGGGCGCACGGGCATGCATGTACAGAAGGGATACATGCAGGAAACGAGTCCACCACTTGGCAGCAGCGGTAAGTACCTCAGTGCTGTTACGCGCGGTCTCCGCTCGTTGCGTGGCAGCCACCAGCTTTGACTGTGCGGCGGCTAGCTCCCGTGCTGCCTGGTCAGCCTGCAGGTGGCAGCATCGGCGGCGGATCGTACACCACAGTAAAGACATCTAGCATGGTCGATACCGGTGTGGCCCAGCTTACACCACGCTGCACAGCGTCTGTGCGCTGCTGCCGCAAGGTAACGCATGCGGGATCCACGCCCTCAGCCCGGCCGCTGCACCGCGCGTACTTCTCGCGTCCGGTTAGCATGGCCGAACTGGTCCTGCTGTGGTGCGTGCCCCCAGGTTGGCCCCTCCTGCTGCGATTCTGGCCGCACCTGGCGTGACTTGGCGTCCAGCTCAGCGCGCAGGACGTCGCGCCGCTCCCTCTCCGCCGACAACGCCTGGCTGACCTGCGACACCTGCTGCTGCATGCGCGCCTGCACGCACAGGAAAGCGGATGGTGGGTTGATGTTATGTTACATCAGGAGAGTGTTGGCCGGACGCTGAGGTGGCACATCCCTTAGTTGCGTGCCTGCACGCAAAGCGGATGGTGATGAATGACCTATTAGCATTGTGAATTAGTGATCAGCATGGTGATCCGCATCAGTGCGGCAGATGATCCGATTTGCATGGAAAACCCTGCAGCATGATACCGTGCACCGACATCCTAACTGGACAGCGCCACGCAGTGATTAACCTGTGCAGCCAAACCGCGTAACCCACGTCAACCAGCACCCTTCTGTGTGCAGTAAGAGCTCATGCACGATCCATCATCAGTCCGCCGAGTTCTGTACTCATGGATTCAGTTTCATGCATGTACGGATTGTACCACACTGCACCCCTTTTATTCATCGCGTACTTGTTCACGCTCATATGATGCAGAGATGGTGGCCATCTCCAGCATGCTGTCCTCCAGCCGGCTGTTGAGGCGCTCAACCTGCACAAGCCATGCCGGATCCGCAGCACGCATGAATGTTGTGTTATGTTACATCAGGAGCGTGTCAGCCAAACGGCCCATGCTGCCCCCAGGTGGGGACCAGACGAGCAGAAGAGCACAACAGGAGCGCACGCATATATCGCGCGGTGCAGCACATAGCTGAGTTCAAAATGCCCTGCACGTGTGTAAACTTGCACACATGTACCTTATTGTAAACGGTGCTTGGTCTGGGTCGTTTGGATTGGGCGTGTGTGCGTGAATGTGAGTGCTTTTAGCACTGGCACCCAGGTGGCATTGTTGTTTTGCCAAGCAGGCCATGTGCTTGCTGCCCACCAAATCTCACAGCACGGGGCAACCAGCGTGCACACCGACGTTGTGCAAAGTTACAGTTGTACACGGTCGCCTCACGCGCAATTCGGTTGTGACACCAGGACACCACCATTTGAACCCAACCCATTTCCCCTCCAGATGCAGATTTGAATGCCCTGAACAACGCAACGTGTTGCTCTTCCCTTGGCACGCCTGCAGCCCTCCACCCACCGTGTCGTTGAGCGTTGCAGTGTGGTCAGCCTGCTGGTTGAGCTGCGCTGCCAGGTGCAGGTTGTCCTGCTCAAACTCGTCGCGCTCACGACGGGTCTCCGCCAGCCAGGCAGACAGCTCCTGCGGCGCAGCAAGCCAGCAACACACACGAATAGCAAGTACAACACGCATACGCAATGGTGTAGTCAGCACAAGCATGGTTTAACTCGGATTGCAGTCAGTACAGCATACACCAGCACCCTCAGCATATGCCTGTGGGCGGAGCTTCGCAAGCCCACCAACCCCGCCATCCTGTCACACCTGGGCGCGTGCCTCCGCTGCCTGCTGCGCCGCCTGGCCCTTCTCCAGGCTGTCCTTGAGGAAGGCCACCTCAATCTCGCGGCTCTCCAGCTCAACCTCCAGGCCAGCCACCTGCTCCATGTGGGACGAGAGCTGCAGGGGAAGGGGGAAAGGGGGTAGAGCCAGGGGCGGTAAATAGTCACATCGCGCCTCAGGCGTAACTTGCATAGCCTGCGTCAGCAAGCGTTACCCACTTACCCATGCTCAGCTGGAGGGGAGTGCCAGCCTTGGCGGCAAAGCTCTAAGTGTGAAGCCACACCAAATGTGTATGCTTCTGGACCCCGGTAGGCGTGTGACTGTGCGTGCATGCATGGCCATGCTTGAATCGCAACACAACTAGTGGACGGCACAAAGCTTAGTACTGTGGAGCGTTCTGTCCTCAGGGGTGAAGCCTGCCTGGATTGGCGCCGGTGCGGCGACCGTATCAAACTGTGCACTCCAGCCAGCCAGGGCACCAATGCTGGGATGCACAGTGCGACGATCGATGCATCATGGCGTAAAAGTGCACAGGGCTATCCGCCCCACAGCCTCCCTGAGGCAGGCCCGGCGCGGGCTTCATGACTTCAGCATCACTGATCGTGAAGTCATGAAGCCCGCGCATCCCATCAGGCTGGCCCGCGCTGCGCACTCCCAGGTCGCCACTAGCGGGTCGCTCCACTGAATCAACAGAGAAGCGTGGGACGCTCGGCCGACACGCTCCTGCCTAAAAACAGGCACCTAGGATGACACGCCCCACCCCCCCCCACACACACACCTGGTCTGCCAGTTCCTGCTGCCGGCGCACTGCATCATCCAGCTCATCCTCCTGTAGCGCCTGCAAGCACATCCAGCAGGTGATGTAATCGTCGGATAGGTGGCATGCTGATAGCAGGTGATGTGCAGCATGCAGTGGCATGCTAGCACGTGCACAAGCGATAAGCCCACCAAGTACACATGCTGGGGAGCGAGCTACACGCAGATCACCAAGCGGCCAGGATCTGTGCTGCCTGATACCACATGTGGCTGAATGCCGGGGCACGGCAACCTGCCGCGCGGCCAGCGCAAATGGTGACGTGGATCAGATGGCACTGCAGGGAGGCGCACAAGGGCACTGATTGCCGCTGCACAGCATGGTGACTTACGGAGGTGCGCTGATGGTGCGTGTACTGTCCCAACACGTTCAGCGTGCCCGCCAGGGTCTCTGAGAGCGTCTGCGCCAACAGTGCCAACCAAAGGTGTTGCGCGGTGCGGCAGCATGCCACACAAGGCATTAATTACCATGAGGCATGTGCATCAAGCGTGGAGCGCAACGGGAGCGTGTGCCGTAGTGGGCTGTGCCCGGAAGCGCTCTGGAACCACCCCGAAGCCACCGCTGAGACTCTCTGGAACAGCACGGCTCATGCTGGAGCGGGCCCTCCTGTTCAGCGCAGGCCTGCTGTGGTGCAGATTAGCCTACTTGGCTGGATCATTTCACCAGCACGTACGAATTGATGCATATGGGCTACACGAGGAGGGGCATAGGGTGGCGGCTAGAAGCTGAGCGAGCAAAGCAGCACGTTTCCAATCTTGTGCCTCCGGCACGCAATGCGACGGGGTGCCTCGTGTGCAAAATCTCGACCTGATTGATTTGTCCGATTGCAGCATGCTGCTACTTTCTTTGATTTTTTCATGACCTTACTTTTTTCATGGCCTCTGACGTGGCTGTCGCGGCGTCACCACTGGCCTGCATGTCCAACAGGAGACCCTGTCGCGTAGCCGCACACGCACAACAACACTCCGGTTGAAAAGCGCCTTGGCTATGTGAGTACACACAACACAACACTGCTTGCACAGCACGGCAACACACTCGTTCTTCCTCCTGCGTCATTGGCGTGCACGCATCAGGAGGCATTGCACTGGGTTGGTGCCTCTTGGTAGCTGCAGGTAGCGGCAAGGCAGGCGCGTTCTCCTGACGCGCATGCATGCGTCGCGGTGTGTTCAGAAAGGTTTGGTTCCCGGGGGAGGGGGCCGTGCGGTGTGCTTCCCTTGGGGCCGTGCAGTGTGCATGCGTATGAGGATAGCGGTGTGTGGCGCGCGTACCTGCGCCTGGCGCAGCTGTTCCTGCAGCGCAGCCCTATGACCCGCCAGCGCGTCCCGCTCCTGCTCGGTCTCCAACAGCCGCCCCTGCAACGTGGTGCACGGTGCGTGATCCAGTAAGTTGGCTGGAGCGACTGCCTAGTGCTGCACACATGCTGGCTGAGCTGCAGATGCTTGAGCGCAGGTTATCGCCCCTCACAGAGCAGCGATGCAGCACAAGACCTACACCAGCCAGGCCTGCACGCAGGATTTCTGCGGGGGCCCTGGGATTATGCTGAAAAGCAGATGCTGTGATCAGCAGCCATGTGTGGTGTTGGCGGGTCGGGTTCGTGCACGCAGGTGTTGGCTTGCATATTCCTGTGGGGCCATGCAGTGCACAGTGCATATATGCTGATATGTTATACTGGTAGATGGAGACTGGACGAGTGTTATATTGCCAGGCCTACGCCTGGGTCTGTACGTTCCCCCCATCCAGGGAAGGGGATGGGAGCCAGAGGGGGTCACCTGCCAAACCTACCTGCAGACTGCTGCACTGCTGCCTCAGGTGGCCCACGTCATCCTGCAAAACCGTCATATGCGCATCGGTAACACCAGTGTCACCTTTTAGTAGGTTGCTGGAGGCGACCTCACATCTCACTCCCGGCTTGACTGAACCTCAACCCCAACAGCTGACAGCCATGCAGTCCCCGTCCCACCCCAGCCAGCACCGCTTGTGTGCAATTTGCACACCTGTGCGCTTCACTACAGTAGCACAGTGCCAGGTCTCCTTTCCCGCCCAGTGCATGTTAACCCACGTGCAACCCAACTGCTGCCGACAGCAGCGCACCTTGAGGTGCTGCAGAGTGTCCCGCTCCTGTTGCAGCTGAGCGTCCCGCTCTTGTGTGAGCTCGAGTAGGTTCTTGAGCACAGGCCTGTCTGGTGTGCGCAGTCCAACCGGCGCTGCAGGTGGGCACATTCCAGTGCTGACATCCCCGCCGTTGCTGAGGCCAACGCCAGGGTGCATCGGGATCAGCGACCTCCGACCCTGTGCAGGACTGAAGCTGCAGGAATTGCTCTCCTCAACGGCCTTCAGGGGAGAAGCCTGCAGCAGGAAAAGACGGGTCTTTTATGGCACTGATGCATGGGAATTTTGCTGCGAGCTCAAGCGCAAGCACGGGGGTTGCAGGGTTGGTTGCTATCTATGTTGCTTGAACTCCGGACGTGGGGACTCACATGGTTGCTTAACGTTCGTTGACCAGGAATCCTTGCAACGCCAGGTCCATACGTGGGGGGCTGTCAAGGGCAGGCAGCACCGCACACCAAGCCGGCAAGCCATAAGCTGACTCAGGAACGGTGCAAAGGAGGAGTAAGATAAAGACCCAACAACTCGAAAGGCGTACACCCACCTTTGGCACACTAGGCAAGCGGAGGCTGTCCACCGAAGCCATCGTCACAGGGCCGGACCCCCACCGGCCTGCCTGCCTGCAGCACATATCGCCAACGCAGATGTCCAGGGAAAGACGGGAGAAAAAGCATTGTCAGACGGTGGCAACGCTTACCCAAATGCACCTGACAGCTTCTGCAGAACAGCTGCGCTAACCGCTTTGGACAGATAATTGGCCCCGGTGGTGAGCTGTCGCTGCTGCACAAGCGTTGTGCACACCTAAGCCCACACCTGGCAGAGGAGGCCTTAAAACCAGGTACGAGCTTGTCATAGGCAGTCTGTGCGTCTCGTGCTTGGCTGTGTTCGCGTGTTGGCAGGTGAACAACAGTGAATATAAAAGAAGTGTGTTTGAAATCAGTGCAACGTGCAAGTGCCAAAGTGAAGCACCAGCCCGGCGGTCGGGAACAAGACAGCGCAGCAAGAACACTTCCCACCTTGCCACGGTGGGCTTTGCAGCCTTGGGGGCCAGTGCAGTGGTGTACGCATCGGATTCTTTTTTGCGTGTGTCGCTGGCGTCTTTTTGCGTGTTCGTGTCGGACCGGCCATTCGCTGAGCCTCCACCACTGCTACTGGAGGTCCGTCTACCTTGCATTGTTAAATCTCCTCAAAACGTAACCTTGTTGAGTACCCCTGTGTGTTAAGCGTGACCCTGCGCGTTCAGGCTGTCGTGGCGCGTAAAGGAGGGGATTGGAAATGCGTCCATGCAGGTCTGCCGCCACGAGTAACAAGAAACATACGGTGTGTGTGCGTCCAAGGTTATTGATTGGTAAAACATGTACGCTTTTCTGCGACAGAACCGGTTCTAGGGTATGGGCTCACTCTGTCCAGCATGGAGCTTTTGAGTGACCAAAATGCCGAACAAATATTCCGTCAGAGGCCAACCTCTTTGTCCTCTCGCTGCAAGATGTGCTTCAAAGTTACAGTCATAGCCATCATCGCTCATCAGCCCCCCGCTTTATACTTTGCTCTTCCTCGAAGCATTCCTATCTTTGTCCCCTTGCCTGCGCTTAACTTGCCGCTGTCTACCACTTGCCTCGTGCGGTGCTACGCTCTCGGACACACTTGACAGGTGAGGGTTCATGGACTATGTATTTGGGTTGCCGGCATGGCAGCGACAGTGGCGGCCTTCTTGCAGGGGAAGTGACCCCGAATAGCCTTGGTCAGTTTGACTTAATTAGTTAATTGCATATCTTATGTGGAGCTGGGGCCTGCCTATCTGTGGATTCCTTGCTGATTGGCTGTGGTGCTTCCCTGTTACGCCTTTGCTATCGCTTGCCTACGTCAAACCGTTCATGACACCATTCGCGTGTAGGTGCCACTGGTGCTAGACGCCTCAGCGCTTGCTCGCCGCAATGGCCACCGTTACTGCCCAGGCAGCAGCTCCAACCATGTCAGGCCGTCTGCAGACTTGGCAGAGCAACTTCAAGGGCCTGTTTTCTCGACCTCCCAAAACCCCTAACCCAGAGGGGCAGGAGCAGCAGCAGTCGCAGGTCACGAGCGTGACCCCTCAAACAGCTGCACCCACACACAAGAAGGGAAAGCATTCACGTGGTGACTCCCTTGGCGGCGAAATGGAGCTGCAGTGCTTCACGAAAAAAGTTTCGGACAGTGATGCTCCCGCCTCAACCACAGCAGACAGCGAAGGCTCGAGCAGATCGTCCTTGCAGCCGTTGTAGGCCTGCAGACAGCAGCTCACCTTGACCTATTTTACATATATGGAGACTTGTGTCCTGCCACCCTGATTATCCAAAATGCTTGCAATTTACAGCAATCAGGACTCATCCAAGCAAGTGAACGGCACCGCTGCGTGTGTTTGCGTGCGTTTTGCGTAGACCTCAACCTTAATCAACTGTACAACGCTACTTCTTCCCAGTGTATCTATACTGTATGTGCCCTTGTTTGTACCTAAGCGTGGTTATACGCAGTCCCTGCGGTTCATCTGCTTGCGGTCCTGCTTTTTTTGTTGCTGGTTTGCTTGGAGAGTCTAGGAGTGTGTGTGGCTGTAGTTCTGGGCCAACTGAGTGCAGTGCGCCAGCACATGCCTGCAGGTTTGCCCTCTGGCCAAAGTCGGACCCGGACTCCTGTGTCAGTCGCTCAGTTTGCTTCTCGCTTGCCTGTCACTGCGCATGAGTCTAACTTGAGCACAATATCCAATTCAAAGCTGTTCAGTAGCGTGCAGCATGCCTAAGCAATGCTGAAATGCAGCAGACTCGCATTTTGTACGGAGCAGCATTGTGCTGCTGGCTCCGTTGTATGTCTGTGCCTTGAAGAAACGCAACCCACCTTCAGTATGCCTTCATAGTTAGTTTGTTACATGTTGCAACACAATGTTTTGCGTAGGGTTTGCCTTCTATGGTGGCCAGGACCGTCTAGGTCAGCTGCAACACGCAACACGCTTGCCTTCCTTGATCCCCGCTTTCGAACGCGGCACCCTGGCACAGCGACCACCAACACAAGAGGCAAAAGATACATTCACCCAGGGGTGCTACTTACTAGGAAAGCCCAAACCTTCAGCCTTTGCTGATCACGACTTTTGCAAGCAAGGGGTTTCAGCATCGTTGGCTGACCCGGTGGGACAGGTGACAGCCGGAGACGCACATGTGAGAAGCACCAAGGGAGAAGGACCGCGTGGAGGTCCTCAACAGTATCTGAGTCATGGGAACAACTGCAGCCGCTTTGTGCTCACTGTGGCAGTCGGTGCAGTTTCTGATACAGCCAAAGCGGTCGACCGCCCAGTCACAGCCGCAAACGCAGCGGAAGCCCTCATCGCACAGCTGTCTGGGACACATGCTGAGTGCTTATCATGCCACCACGCAACCTCCACCAGCAGCATATCAAATGGGCCAGAGCGTTTGACAGTCCGCACAAGGGCAGCAGCAGCAGCCATGCGCGATGCGCTCAACATGACCAGCGCAGGGCACACGCAGGCAGCGCTGCAGGCCAGTGTAAGACTGCTGTCAGTTCCAGGTCTAATGTATAACCCTGGGCTGGCGGACTGCCTGCGAAGGTGGACACGTTTTTGCGCTCCCGCCCCGCAGCCAATCAGCACTCCGCTTCAGCTCTGTACCAACAGCAACAGCAAGCGCTCGCAGAGCACACCCGCAGCCTGGCTCGGCGGCGAGGGGGGAGCATACGGCGTGTTACAACCAAACGATGATGAGGTTTCGGAGGATGCATCTTCGCCCTCCCTGCCGCTGCGCAGATCCACCATCCCCGCAGCAGCTGCCAGCGGCAGCGCAGCTTCTCGGCGGGATTTGCTGCCTCCGCAGGCAAGCACCTCTGCGCGCCTGGCCACATGCATCCTGCATGCACCCATGTGCTGGTCCCATGCGCTAGCGCCTTTAACAGCACGCAGATTGCACTGCACCAGCGCCCCCACGCGCGTACCTAATCGATCAAGCCATTGTCGCCACCTGCAAGCGAATTACGCAACTGTGGCAATAAACCAATGCCTGGCTGCCACACTGCCCGCATGTTCCAGCACTTCCAGCGACCGATGGATTGTGGAAGCACAAGCGCTCCATGCCAGTGCAGCAGCAGTTACCTCACTACCATGCCGACCGTGGTGCTTGCGGCTGCATGTGCAGGCGATGCTGATTGGCGCTGTCAACGCAGGTTTGCTGGACATGGCGCCTCTTGACGTGTTCCCCACTCGGAAACTGCCTCCCCCGGTGGAGCTCTCTGATGTGGTGAGGCCGTGGGCTGTGACTGGCTGAACTTCACGAAATTTCCTTCATGGATGCGGCCTAATATAAATCAATGCATGCGCCAGCCAAGTGTGTGTGCATGCATTCGTGATGCATCGCATTATGCGCTGCGGCCGCGCGTGCGCTTGGGCAGGCATGAGACGCCGATCTGCCCTGCATGCACCACCAGTCCAACCATCCTACTTATGCACACATGCTCGCCATTTGCCTGCCGCCAACGCCACCACCTTTGGCCTCTGCACCTGTTTGCAGGCAAGCATGGCTCCGAAGCCCTTTCATGTTGACACGCTTCATGCGGTCTGCAGCAGCGTGCTGGCAGCTGTGTCGATGACCGCAACGCAGCACAGCAGGGCGTGTCCAGAACCTGAGAGTGCTCAAGAGGTGCCAGCAGCAGCAGCAGCAGCAGCAGCAGGACGCTCAGCTCCGGAACCGCATACCTCGCTGATGTGGCGGTACAACAGGTTGCTTCAGGAGCGAGCGGATGTGGCGGCGGCTGCCACCGGCCTGGATATGGTACCACAGATTCGTACTCTGGATCTGGGTCTGGAGCTTTGCCGGCTGTCAAAGCCGCTTTCCGATTCGGGCACCGGTGGAGGTGCAGAGCTGCATGTCCCAGATAGCCTGGGCTTGGGTGACCCAGATCAAAATCAGCAAGCCGGTCGGGATGGTGCTGCTGGAAGCGACGACACCAGCCGTGGCATCGCGCTCCGAGCGTGCGACGACGCTTCTGCCAAGCGTGTGGGATGGCTGCACGCTGAGCTGCTGCGGCACGGCGAGGCCCTGCTGCAGCCAGCACTGCAGGCACCTGCGGGGAGTGAAACGCCGCCAACCGACAGCTGCCTGAACAGCAGCGCTGCTAGCGCTCCCAGGACGGCCGCTGCACACGCTCCGAGCAGCCTGCTGCTCATGCTGCAGCTTGATATCAACGACGTGGGTCACACTTGCCAGAGCGTGACTGATGGTGCGCCAACGAGCCCTGATGCCCTGTTTGCATCATGCATGGCGATGCAGCTGCTACAGCTCATTGCGCCGCATGCCGTACCAGGACATGACGCGGCAACCACCCAGCAGGAGCTGCACGGGCATTCAAACGGTGTGGCACCGGAGCAGCTTGATCATGCCGCCTCATGCTCCACTGCGCTGGCAGCTGTCGTGGCCCGCCCCGACAATTTCAACACCCTGAACAGCAGCACCGGCCTTGCCGTAGGCGGCAATTGTGGTGGCGGCAGCATGGATACAGAGTGCCTTCCGGCATCGGTGGTCCCCCGCCTGCTGTACACACAGCAGGCCGCCTTGCGGGCGGCCATGGTGAAGCACCTGCCAATGGTGGATGCAGCAGCAGGGAGGTTGAATGCCGTGACGGGCCATCATGCACTGACGGGTGACGAAGCGTTCTGCACCACCAGTGCTGGTGCTGATGGTCTGTTGGAACCGCTGCTCCTGGCACCAGCGCCGCGGTACGCCATGGACGATCTCCTGCAGGAGATCTCAAATTCTGTGCTGGACACCATGGACAACGTCGTTGGTATACCCTCCTGGTCAGATCTGCTGGGGGCCTCTGGCCGTACTCGGCCTGGATCTGGGTATGATCCAGATGCAGCTCATCGCATGCCTTGGCCTGCAGGAGTGGAGGATGCGAGTGCGCTGCCCTCCCTGGACGACCTGATTGTGGCAGATCTGGCGCCAAGCTGGGCAGCAAACGTACCGCCGGCACCTGTACTGCCCATACCGCATCTCTTTGAGGACCCTGACCGAATCCCAACTATCATAGGCGGCCTGAATAGCAGTGGCCTGCCAGTCATGCCTGCAGCCGGATTGTACATGACTTCAGGGGGGCTGGGCCGCAGCGATGGTGTGCTGGTGAACACCCACCCAGTGGTTTCGGAGTGGATTAAGAGCATGATGCTGCGTGATCCCGCCTGCAGCAAAACCAAGATCTCCCATTTGGATGTGTACTTGGATTGGGGCCTGCTGGGTTCCAGGGAGGCTCCGGCGCTAGCAGCAGCACGACGAAACGGCTCCAAGGGGAAGGCAGCAACGCGTGCTGGCAGCTGCGGTGGCAACCGTGAGCCTGGAGCTCAGCAGCGAAGCAGCGCCGCCGCTGCTGCTGCTGCTCCTGCTGCCAATCCCTCATCGGTTGCGTCCGGCACACCCCTGGCAGGCCGAGAGCATGCACCAG
Source organism: Chlamydomonas asymmetrica (assembly GCA_001662385.1). NCBI lineage: Eukaryota > Viridiplantae > Chlorophyta > Chlorophyceae > Chlamydomonadales > Chlamydomonadaceae > Chlamydomonas > Chlamydomonas asymmetrica. The sequence continues at coordinate 65,056 of BDDA01000233.1, read as the reverse complement.
GTGGCAATGCAGGCGCTGGCAACACGCCAGCCGCAGACGCCGCAGCGGTGGCTGCGACTGCAGCTATGCTGAGGGGACCAGGAGCGGGGCTGCTCACCAGTGCTTTGCCGACCTCCCTCAACGGAGCATCCCAGGCTGCCGCATCTGACATGATGGGTCGTAAGGGCACGCCAACGGTGGCGATACGCAAGCTGTCGTCGGCATTCCTGGCATCGTTCATGCTTGGAAGGCAACCGGCCGCTTCATCGGTCCTGTACAGCGTTTACCGCAGATCCATTGCGTCGTTCAGTTGCCTTGCTTGGGCTCCACATGAGCCCAGGACGAGCGCCAGCACCGGCACCAGCATCAGCAGGAGCTCCAACCCCACTGTGCTGGTCAAGCAGGCCGCCGCCGCCGGCCTGGACGTGACTGCCCTGGAGAGGAGCCTGCTGAGGCGCATCAACCCCAGCCTGCCTGGCCTGGTTCCGGAGCTGCCCAGTCCCGGCTTCGGAGCCCCCGCCACCACAGCTGCAATAAACGCAGCGGCAAACAGGACGTCGCACGGTCCGCCAGCAGCAGTACAAGCGTCTGTTCAGCAGAACTCACGAAGTGTCGTGGTTGTGAGTGACGACCCAGGCGCTGCAGATGTTGCATCCTTCACAGAAGAGCCCGGTGATGCACAGCAGCCGGACCGCCAGGCCCGCAGCGCTGATCGGGGCCGACAACACGCTCCAGAGGACGCCGATGGTGATGTGAGGGCCTCCAAGCGGCAGAGGGTCCTAGGGTCAGCGGAGCAGGCCGGACCGCACCCACCAAGGGGGCCCCATGCCAGCAGCACGAGGCAGGACACACCACAGGCGCCTCTGCAGCAGGATCAGCCCCCCCACGCACCCACACAGCAGCCAGGCAGCGCCCTGCGGGGCGATTGTGAGCAGCATCGGCCTACAGCAACGCCTGCGGTGCTCAGGCCCGCAAACGCGACACCTCAGCGGGCACCAGCTGTGCCATCGCCATGCCAGGCTGGAGCCTGCAATGCGCCTGGGAACGCTGTTGCAACGGCGGCGGCGGCGGTGACGCACCCAGCCAGGCTTTCCTCAGCAACAGAGACACAGCTGCTGCCGAGCGGCGAAGCAGGCCCTTCCATCCCTCCCGCCCCTCCTGCGCAACCTCAGCAGCACCAGCACCAGCGCATCAAGCCGGTGCAGCAACTCACGCAGGATGCTGCAGGGCAGTCCGGGCCACTCAGCAAGCCTGAGGGGAGGGAGGGGGGCGCGAACGACATCAGCCGGGACAGCGGCGTGCCCCGCAGCTCCATGCCGCGTCCAGCCGCAGGCCCTGCTGCCGCTGCTGCCGCTGCCGCTGGTGCTGCTGCTGCCGCCCAACCTGGCCGGGCGCGCACCCAGACCGCAGGCGCGGATCTGAGCTTCTTCATGCAGCTCCGGGCGCCTGCCGAAGCCAAGGCCGGCAGGACGAAGGCACCCCCCGCAGCCGCTGCTGAAGCTGCTGCTGCTGCTGCTGCTGCTGCCGTTTCTGGCGCCGCGTCCGCCGCACCCGCCGCGCCCGTCGCTGCGGCCGCGGCTGCTGCCACTTTCGTTGTGGCCCCCCCGCCTTCCGCTGTGGCCTCAGCCGCGGCCACGCCCAATGCCAGCTCACAGCACCACGGTGGTGCGGGTGCTCAGCCGGCTGCGGGAGGCAACGTCACCAGCTCCAACAGTCCTGACCCCGGGGCTCAGTTGCTTCAGGCGTCCTCGGCCAAGCTGCACGCACCAACAAAGCAGCTTGCCGCGTCATCCACAGCGCCGCAGCTGGCCGGTGGGCCCCCTGCAGGCTGCGCACTGGATCGGCAGGGCTCGGTGCACGTCGTGCCTGTCAGCCTGCCGCACAGCCACCTGAGGCTGCTGGATACAATGCACACTAACCATGATGAGTGAGTCGCACGCAGGCAGACACCGTGACCTGACCACTTGCTGCATATGCCGGGTGTGCGCTGTGGACCTTCACTTGGTGGATCCAGTCAGCCGGTCAACTAGATAAGATTTAGGGTTTCGGGCTGTAGGTTTGTAGGGTTTGGGGTGTGTGGGGTGCACCTGACAAGGCGACGTGCATACGCAGGCTGCTGCTGCATTGCTGAGCTTGTGGACGTGCATGCATGTTTGCCGCTCAAATTGCAACGCTGCTGTTTGCGCCAGCAGCCTGCGTCCTCTACCCCCCAGGACTGCTAGTGCCCGCTGGACTGCTTACATGCATGCATGCGTGTTGCGCAGGCTGCTCTCTCAGCTGTGTGCGGCTGCCAAGGTGGATGTGGACGAACGCGTCATTAGCTCAACCCTGTGGCAGGTATGACACCGCGCTCATATACCAATGTATGCTACTAGTTGCGTGCGTGCAAGTAGCAATGCCTAAGGGTTGTTGTTTGCGCAGTCACTGGCATCATGACGGTATTTGAATGAACTTGGCTTGTGGGGGTGCGCAAGGGACATTTTTGTTTTATACACGGTACAATACAATCGTTGGATTGTACGGCAGCTGTCAGGGCCAGCTGCTGGGGCCCGTGACACGATGAGAGACGCAGCCCGCCGTGGCTGCCTTCATAATGTGTCAGGCCAGAGACCTAACCATTGATCGAACATTTCGATACGTATATGCACATATATGGACGATTTGTTGGCTGCAAACAAGGTGTTTCCGTCTTCACCCACCGCTCTTACATGTGACACGTGTTGGCCGCTGCCACCATGCGCACGCGCAGGTGGGTGTGGCGGAGGCTGCGGTGGCGGCGTGCCAGCGCCACCTGCAGGCGCAACCCGGTGGCCCCTCAGGGCCGCAGAAGACCCTCATGCAGGTAAACAGGGTTTGGGGCTCAGGGCTTAGGGCTTAGGGTTTAAGGTGTAGGGCTTAGGGTTTAATGTTTGGGCTAAGACCCTCATGCAGGTACAGGGCTGAGGGTGTAGGGTGTAAAGGGCTCTGGGTGTAGGGTTGCGCAGATCAGCAGATCCATCAAAGGTAGCCAGCCTTCTCCACCACCAAGGCAGCAGCGCAGCGTTACGCTCGTCGAGGAGGTGCAAGTCACCGCTGTCAACTACTGTTATAAAACAATCAAATAGCGAGAAGCTACCGCGACCCTCCCTGAATACCCTAGCCATACATCCAGCAACCTTGGCCTGTAACCCCGTACACCCCCCTGATGCTGCGTCCGCGCTGCGCACGCGCACGCACACACGCATTCACGCGCGCAGGTGTATTTTGCCATCCTGCTGCTGCGCAAGGCCGCTGCTGCGCTGTTGGACCACGGCGTGAGGTGAGGCTGAGACACACGTTGATTGCCGCCGACAAGCCAAGCCACAACTCGTAACGCATAGGCCACCCTAGCACCTTGCGGCTGAGCCAATCACGATGCGATGCCACTATGCCAGTGTGTTTAGAAATGTTTGGTTCCCGTGGGGCCATGCAGTGTGGGGCCGTGCAGTGTACTTGCATGCGTGATGGTGGGAAGTGCACCTGAGGGTGGCGACGTGTCTGGCTGAGCTGGCGGTTCCCGCAACGGGTGCACACAACGTGTTTGGTTGTGTATGTGCAGGTGCGCGTTCCTGCTGGTGGATCAGACGGCGCGCAGGCTGCCCAAGCTGGCGCTGCTGTGCGGCGCAGTGATGGACGCGCTGCGCGCCGCGCACAGCCAGGTGGAGGCGGGGCGCGCGGCTGACCACCCTAAGCACGCGGCGCTCAGCAGGCTGCTGGCGGAGCTCAACACACGCCGGCCGGTAAGACACGTGCACATCACGCATGTTCTACCTAGAAAGTGCTTGCGCAGATGCTGATATGCATAAATCGCGGGGGCAGTACACAGTAGATTTCAGCCAGTTTCTTTGGTGGCGGCGAGGGCCACTGGTATGTGTGCTTTATCAGCAACCACGCAGCATGCAGGCAACCCTGTTGCATTCCTCTGATCCCTCAGCAATGCCTGGCAAGCAGGGGAAACCACGGCATGAACCACAGTGTCGCTGCCACTGCCGCTGCCGCTGTGCTGTGCTGTGCTGTGCAGGGTGTGCGTGTGCTGCTGCTGGGTGACGCTCGTGCCTTCTTCCCTTTGCTATCACCCATCGCGGCGGCCGGCATGCGCGCCAGGCAGCTGCAGCGAGACGGCTCAATGCCGCCACCCGCCGCCATCGCCGCCGCACGGACGGCCTCAGCCGGCAACAATGCTGCAGGGGCGGCGAACGCATCAACAGGTTCATCCATGGCTGCTGCAAGCTGTGGTGAGGGTGCTGCGTCTGCAGGCGTGCCGGCAGCATCAGGCGGAGGTCATTACAGCCACAGCGGTGGTGACGCCTCGTCGGATGCTGCACGGATTGACGCCGCGTTCCAGGTGAGCAGGCAGCGGAGCATTAGTCCTGCGCGGTGCTAGCTCGGGGTTGCCGTTCATGCTGCTGCATCAGTGCGCGCTGGCTCACAGCAGCACGCGTAATCGCACGTAGTTTTGGCATTCGAGCAAGCGCCACCCAGGGTTGCTTACAAGTGCTGCCCGTGAATCAATGCGCTGCGCTGCGCCTTTCAGATGCTGGTTGCCGCTGCTGGATGACGCACTGTGCGCTTTGCAGCACTGAACCCCAGCTCCCGGCCCCAACAAGCCCCAGCAAGCGCTGAACCCCAGCTTGAGTGTTGTACGATACATCATCACACAGCATCTCTGAACACATCCTTCCAACCACAACGTATCGATGTGCACCTGAAGCTCTGAACCGGCACCATTACTGGCCCCTCTGCTGGCTGCATATGCACTTGCGCCTCGCTCAGGACGGCGCGCGCTGCATCCTGGTCGGCCATGACAACGCAGCGCGCCCCGGCTTCCCCTGGAGCAAATTCGACGCTGTCATCGCCGCGTGCTTGCCTGAATCAGCGCACCGCGCTGCTGCTGCTGCGGCGGCGGCAGCACCGCCCGGGCCGCGCGTGCCCGGCGCCCGCACGGCAGCTGCCGCCGCCGCAGGGCCAGGAAGCGATGCCGCGGTGGAGGTTGGCGGTGAGGGGGGCGTCGTCAAGGCGCCCGGCGATCTGCGTGAGGCGAGCGCGCATGCGCTTCAGCAGCTTGCGTGTGCCGAGCTGGGCTTGCCGGAGGGCCTGGATGACGTGGCGTGCCTCCGTGACTCACGGTGAGTCGTCTCAGTACTGAGAAACGGGCATAGAAACAGCCAAGCCGGTGTGACTAATGAGTAATGGCCTGCTAGGCCTTTTGCACCAACTGTTGATCCAATCAACCAGGCAAGCGATGATCGGTCACCGGCACCCACACGGTGGGTCGCAGCAGCCTATGTGGCAATCTGGCAACCCACTCACAGTGTGGCAAGTGTTTTGTAGTGGCGTCTTGTTACGTTTTCAGTACGGGCCGCTGCGCTGTCCTCACTTACTCACTCATGGATCGTGAGGCCTGAGGTACTTTGAGTACAGCCTCTCTGTCATTGACCGGTCATCCAATGATTGTCAGCCACACTGGTCTTGGAAATTGGAATGCATTGCATGCTCCAGCAGGGGCATGCAGCAGGGAGCGGCAGCGACTCGAAGGCGTCATCAGGCCGCACAGCACACACACATCAGAACAGGTGCAACAGCGCTTGATGATACGGTACACACCTGAACGTCGCCCTTGCTCTCCTGCTCTGGTGGCTGTCTGCTCATGCAGGTATCTCCTGCAAACGCAGTTGCCGCCGCGTGAGGCGCTTGCCCTTGCAGTAGCCACAGGCGACGCAGACCCCCCCCTGCAGCAGCAGCAGCAGCACGCACAAGCTCAACAGCCACAGGCGTCTCTACAGAGAGGGGGAGTGGAGGCCGCAACACAGGCTCAACCGCACGGGCGGCAAACGTTCCCCGACCAACCAGCAGCAGCAGCAGCAGCGTCGCGCGGCGCAATTGCACAAATTCAGCAGCCCAGTGGTGGGGGTGCAGCCATTGGTGGGGGTGCAGCCATTGGTGGGCCCATACCCCCAACCACCACTCCTGCGCTGACCAGCGCGGCTGGTCCACCAGACAGCACAGGCCCCGCTAAGCAGGTCGGCGGCGATCCCACCAGTCACACACTGACGGGACAGGGTCCGGTCAGCGGCGTGCAAGCAGTACAGCATGACGCGCCCGCTGGTAGCTCTGCCACGGGCCCCTTCCGTGCGGGTGCCGCGCCGCAGCGTGCTGCTAGCGCTGGGGCTCTCGCGCACCAGCAGCACCTTCCCGCACCACCCGCATCGCTCGGCGCCCTGGTAGCTCCCGGGCGCGTTGCTGCCACGATGGATGGCGTAAGGCGCTCCCATGCCAGCGGTGCTGTTAATCATCATGAACAGCAGCAGCAGCAGCACACAGATCACTCGGCGGCTGTGGCAGCAAGCACCGCTCCTGTTCCTGGTGCTGCCCAAGCATTACCGGCGGTACGTCGCCACCCGATCGTCATCAGCAACGGCGCTGGCAGTGTGCTGACTCAGCGGCCAGGGCTGTACTCTGCACTAGCCCGCCTGGAGTGTGACCCGGGCCTGCCTGGAGTGGAGGTGATCGAGCGTGACATGGACATTGCGGACGTGGTGGTTGGCCCAGGCGCGTGTGTGTGCGTGTGGCCGTACATCCCGCCGCCGGTACCAGTGCAGGCGGGAGCTGGAGGGAGGTGGCGGTCAGAGGAGCAGGTGAGAGTGTGTGGTTAGTCGTTTGGTTCCCATGGGGCCATGCAGTGCGCTTTTCGTGGTGGCATGCAGTGTGTGTATGCGTGAGGATGCGAACTGCACCTGAGGGTGGCGAGGTGTCTGGGCTGAGCTGATGGCTGCCACAGAAGAGAACAACGGTCTGCTGGCGATTGTGTGTGTGTGGGCAGACAGAGACGCCTGCGAGTGAGTGGGACTGTGCAGTGTGGTTCGCTTGGGGCCGTGCGATGTGCGCATGCGTAAGGGTAGAGGCTGTGCCTGACGCTAGCGAGAGAGGTGTCTGGGCTGACCTGGCGGCTGCTGGTGAACGAACAACGGTCTGATGTTTTGACAAGGTGGCCGTAGTACGCCCGGACTGTCAGTGAAGGTGTGTGAGAGGCGCGCGTGTGTGGGCATGCGTTCGCGCGTTTGTGTGTGTGTGTCATGCGAAAGCAACTCCACCATAAGTAGCCAAGCAGGCACAATTACATTACACGCTTTACATGATTGCGTCCGAGTTGTGAGCGTTCATTGGGTCGCCGCATTGTTGCTCGGATGCATGCACAGGTGGCGGCACAGGTGGAGGCGTTGCTGCCGCTCATTGCTGAGCGGCTTATACTGCTGGGCATGCGGTACAGCGCCTGCCACGTCATCCTGGAGTGCCAAGACGCGCAGGTCTCGGGCCTGCTGCTGCAGGCTGGGGCGCCGCTGTTAGCCGCACACTCCGCCTCCGCCTGCGGCGGCCTGCGCCTGACGCTCCTGGTCTCGTCCAGCCCCGAAACCACGCAACGCCTGCTGCTGTTGCACGTCACAGCTGCAGTGATGGTTTCGGAGCCACGGAACAGGTTGACCCCGGAGGCCGCTGCGCATGGCAGCACCCAAAGCTGCGCCCCCCTCACTGCTGCGACGGTGCCGGCTGTTATCATTATCGACGAGGTCCCCACGCACCTTGAAGCGTTTCTGTCTGGCCTGCCGTGCCTCAATCCGTTGAGTGCGGCAGCGCTGGCGGCGCTCGGCCTGTCGCCACGGCAGCTCATCGCCGCCGCGTGCGAGGGGCAGTTGGAAGCGCTGGCTGAGGCGGGAGCGACGGCAGCGGCGGCTGCCACTGCCCATGCAGCAGCTGCCGCCACCGCTGCCGCTGCCGTTGCCTCCGACCCCACCGTTGCAGACGCTGCAGGAGCAGCAAGTGCGTCTGTTGCGGCGGCTGAGCGTGCGGCGGCGGCTGAGCGTGCGGCGGGGGTGCCGGCAGGCGCTGCGCTGCTGCTGGCGCAGGTGCCGCGGCAGAACCTCAAGCTCCTGGCGGTCGCATTCACTGCTGTCAACGTAGACATCGCTGGAGCTGAGAGCGGAGATGGCGGGGCCACTGGCGGCGTGGCTAACAAGCAGACTATGCAGCTGGGCCCTGACTCGCATCATCCGCAGCACCACCACCACAACCAACAACAACAACAACTCCATTGCCCGCATGTGCTGCAAGCTCCCCAGCAGCAGCAGCAGCAGCAGCACATGCTGAGCCCCAGCGCGTCGCTCAGGCAAGACCCGCTTGGCGCCACCCGCACCAGCAGGGGGGCAGACTACGACGATGACATCAACGACCGCGACCTGCTGGATGACACGAGCTCCGACTTTGGCGCAACCGCAACTGCAGCTATGCGCCGCAGGGGCGGCTCGAACGCTGCTGCCCACCGCAGCAGTGGCGGCCATGTGATGGGCCGCGTGAGCGCACGCAACCCCGCCGCCCCCGCGGTACACGCAATACCCGAGACGCTCTTGGCGGGGCAGCGGGAGGTTGAGGCGGAGGAGGATCTGGTGACGCCGAGAGTGCAGCCAGGGGGCGCAAGGGGCCAAGGGCGGGCGGGTGAGTGGCTCGCGTCCAGCGCCGTGCGGGGCGGTGTTGCGCAGGCGCAGGTGTGGGCGGGACCTGCGCAGGGCGCGGCTGACACGCTGGGTGCGGCACAGAGCGCCGCCGCGTTTGCTTCGTGGCGGGCTGGTGGCGCCAGGGGATTGCAGCAGCAGCACACCGGGCTGGCTGGACCGCGCCAGCTGGTGCTGCCAGCTCATCGGCAGCATCCTGCAGGAGCTGCAGCGCAGCAGGCGCTGCTGGCGCGGTCATCCCTGCCTGCTGGCCCGGCAGGCCCCCTGGCTGCCGTGTCAACTGCGCCACCTGATCGCCCCAGGTTGGGTCGGAACGCTGCCGACGATGACGCGCTGTTGAGCATGGATATGGATGACAGCGATCTTCTGCTTGGAAGACCACCATGGGCGATGCAGTGGGAGACCGCGGGGCCTGCTGGCGGTGGTGGTAGTGGCAGGGCAGGCCACCCGCAGCAGCATGCCACGCAGCACGAGCTGCGGGCTGGCGCAGGCAGCGCCAGCAAGCGGCAGCGCATGGCGTCGAACCAGGACCTGCTGCGGGATGTCCCTCAGGCCGCGAACATCCTACAGCAGCAGCAGCAGCAGCAGCGGCGGCGGCAGCAGCAGCAGCGACAGATTGGAGGTGCTGAGCGCTTGGCCCTCTTTGATGATGTGGACATTGGTTTCGGAGGCGAGGCAGGGCTCGGAGATTGGACCGCAGAGGGCGGCGGCAATGGCTTGCCAGGAGTGGGGGCCAGCGCTTGGAGCGGCCAGCGTGTGAGCGCAAACGGTGCAGGCATGGCAGGGTTGGCAGCTCTGCCCAGAGGTGGCCCGCAGGCGCTCGTCGACGATGCAGCAGAGATTATGGCAGCTCGGCAGCAGCAGCAGCAGCAGCAGCAGCAGCAGCAGCGCCAACGTGGTTTGCAGGTGCCGGCCAACCAGCATCACCGTCAGCGTGCGGGCGGCATGATGGATGAGCTGGATGATTTGCTGCAGATGGACGGGGATGACGCATTTGCGTTCGGGATGAGCGGGGCGGGAGCCAGCCTGGAGCAGCAGCAGCAGCAACAGCAGCAGCAGCTGTTGCTGCGCCAACACGGCCATGGCAGCACATACGGCCACGACGAGGCAGTGTTCTCTGGTGCAGGCGGGTGGAGGGCAGCTGACGCTGCTGCTGACGCTGCTGACGCCGCTGATGTGGGTCCAGGCGGGCCAGCTGGGCAGCTGAGGATGGAGGAGGCTGACAACGTTCTGGTGAGCACCCGCACACCGACTAGCACTTACACGCCAATGGCAACCCCCTTTGTGCAGGGTATGCTGCTGACGGAACATGCTTTATCCATCACCTGTCTTATGTCGGTGTGCTGCACGCCCGTGGTATCAATGGTGCTGTGCGTTCTTGAAGTGTTTTCCTTGTCAGTAGCTAGCCTTTGCATTCCGCAGACGACAGCTGAGCAATGTAATGGTCGTGGTGGAAAGCTGCGTGTGAGTTGGTTTGATTAATTGATTGGTTCTTTGAATGTCTTTTGGGTCTCTCAGTGGCAACTGGCAGGTGAGGAGGTAACATCACTCACACCCCACGCGCGTGCAGGCGCTTCGCCATCGCCGTCATTACACAGACGAGCGTGGTGATAACTTCAATTGTGCCTGTCAACGCTGCCCTCCCGGCCCCCCTACCCCACACAGGATGCATTCCTTCAGCGCCGCATCGGCGGGCCTGCCACGCGCAGCGGTGCGGCGCCGGCGCGGGCTGTTGGTGCGTTGACCAATGCCCAAGCACACCCCTTGCTGGGGGATCCGCCCGGCGCAGGCGTTGCGGGCCAGACCCGCGGTGCACCTGCTGCACCAGCCTTTGAGAGGTTCGCGTTTGGGAGCGGCAAGGACCCCCTCGCGGTTCCGCCTGTGCTGCAGCGCCTCATCCAAGGCGGCGGCGGCGGCCCAGCAGGCGGTTTCGGAGGCGGCCGCAGCGGTCGTGCGTGGGCGGGCGGCGGGCGGGGGGGC
>BDDA01000233.1:0-10227 GCA_001662385.1 Chlamydomonas asymmetrica | reverse complement strand
CGGGGGGACGCTTTGTGGGTGTGGGTATGGTGTGGTGTAGTGTAGTGTGGGGAGGGGCGGGGTGGGGTGGAAAGAGGCTGGCAACATGTCATTTGGGTCAGACCTGCAAGCTCGGCCCAATCTGTCTGGCCACCGCAAGCGTTGCATTACCAGACGCGAGACGCATCAAGTTCTATGATGCGTACAATCACACAAGCAGGGCGGATGACTGGTGGCTGCTGGCTTTGTGCATGCTGTGCGACGCATGTGGATGCACTGCATCTGGGTCGCTTGGGCGTCTGGATTATGCACTCTGGCGTGCCCCTCTGGCTGACCTTTGTTGCTCGACTGCATGCCCGCGCTGCCCACGCCTGCCCTCCCTTGCCTGCAGGTTCCTGCGTGACACCTACATGTGGCACGTGGTGGCTCAGTTCGCGGTGCTGTTCCTGCTGGGCGGATTCCCCGCGGTGGTGTGGGGCGGCGCGCTGCGCATGGTGTGGGTGTGGCACATCACCTGGTTTGTCAACAGCGCCAGCCACTGCTGGGGCTACCAGGTGAGGAGCGCAACACCGCAACGCGGTATGCTGCATCACAACACATATTAAAGTGTGTGAAATGCTTGATAACATTCACAAATATTTTGAGCGCGTCTATTGGCGCATGTACGTAGTTCATGTGCCACGGGCGCGCAGAGGTGCAGACGCTGGATGGGCATATGCTACGTTACTATCGGCTTTGCGCGCTTGCAGCGTGTCTAGGCTTACCTCCCCTCCTGCCTGGGAGGGCTTGCTGTGCGAGGTGATTGCCTGTTGTGGCCACCTGCGGTGTCGACCATCAACATTCGCAATCGTAATCATCACAATTCACATACCTGCCTGACTTGTGGCGCTCACCTGTGGTCTGTTTATGCGTGCATGTGTGCAGTCGTACGACACCGGAGACCTCTCCAAGAACAACTGGTGGGTGGGCCTGCTGGCCTTTGGTGAGGGCTGGCACAACAACCACCACGCGTTTGAGTTCAGCGCGCGCCACGGCCTGGAGTGGTGGCAGCTGGACATGACGTGGATGGTCATCACGGGCCTGCACAAGCTGGGCCTGGCCAAGAACGTCAAGCTGCCCACGGAGAGGCAGAAGGCGCGCCTGGCCTTCAAGCCCGCCACCGCCTCCGCCTAGAGCCCCTCAAGGCGAGGAATTAGGCCGCAGCGCGGGCGCCACATGCTGGCTGGCTGGCTGTGGGTGCAGCGGTTCAAGTTCAGCCCTGCTACCATTCTAGGCAGGCCGCAATCGGCCACGATTTGGGGGGCAAGGCGGGTTGTGAAAGCGGTCCTGCCAACTTGTGTGTGCCAGGCCGGCTTGACAGCGGCGCATAGAAGAGTCGACGAAGAAGCAAGAAGAAGCAAGAAGAAGCAAGAGAGAGCTCGGGGTGTGGGCCAGATTGGCCTAGCATGTACCCTCCCCCTTCGCGACCTAACACCACGTGTGTGCGTGCACAGGTGCGCGTACGGCCCATAAGAGCTGCAGGAAGATTTTGTGTGTGTTCATGTGTATGTGCGCACGTGTGTGCACCTGTGCTTGTGGATGGTGATTGTACCAATGTGCATGTGTATGTTTTGTGTGCGTGGTGTCCGGTGGCGTGTGTGTGTCTCATTACCCGCTGAGCACTAGTGGAGCGTAGCATAGCGCGATCCACTCCAGGGAAGAATGCATATACCGTATGCAGTCAGTGCTGCCCAAGACTGATGGCCTCCCCCTCCTCCCCCCCTTGACCTGAACTTGACAGCGCACCTGCCATTTCTCCTATCCCTGAGCCTAGCCACTGCTGTGCCGCGCGGCCAGCACGCTGCTCACTGTGTGAGTGGAGTGTGCGTGTGCATGGCGATGTGCGTTGGAGCTAGCGTGTGGTGTGGTTTCTGATGAGAGTGTCACGCGCTGTCCGCTGCTTTCACCCTCTCTGTTGTTGACAGGTGGGTAGTCTGAGTGGTTCCTGAACACAACCTGGCGGTGTGGTGCTGAACAGCACCGGTCAGCCAGAACCCACCTGCGCAGCTTGTCGCATTTCCCATGTGCACATCGTCTGCCAGCACTCTTATCTTTCTGGGGTTGTGAGCATGTGCGCGGTCCGCTCACATTTATCCCTACCTACCCCCCTTAGCCCCCCTTAAGGGCCTTAAGGAGTGCCATGCATGCCATGGGGCTGTCATTCACCCCATGAAGCATTTTTGGAGCCCCCTTCAGCCTACCTGTGTGTACGAAGAAGTGTTTTGTATTTGCTGCCCTGTCTAGGTTGACACGTGTGCTTGTCGGTGTTGGTGTGCGTGTGGTAGTGGTGGAGCGTTGTGGCGACATGAGCCGGCCCCACACGCCCGTGTGGGGTGCGGGTGAGGCGCGCCATGCCATGCCTCGAAGCGTGGCCGAAGATTTGTGCTATTGATGTGCGTGAGAGCGATACAGTGCATTGCGTGGCTGTTGCGCGTGATATCCATAGCATCAACATTTGCTACGCTATTGACGGCCCGTTTGCATGTAGCTCTCTGGTCGTTCCTTGTTTTGTGCACGGTGCTGGTGCGAAATATACCCTCTTGCCAAGGTGCGTCTGCTGAAGGACATGTTGCAGCTACTAGTGCTTTGCGCTTGTGAGTCGTGCCGTAGGGTCTGCTCAGCAGCACCCCGCTGTGAGTGAGGACACATGAACACCACACCTAACAGAGCGCCAGCATAGCTATACAGGGCGGAGCCACCTTGCGGCCAAGAAATGGTCATATGTCGGTGATCGAACTCCCTCCTTTCCCTGCCCCTCCCATTCACAAAATCACATTTGAAGAGTTGTTTTGTGCGCGTTGACCTGTTGTTGCTGAGTTTGCAGTAGTTGCAACCGTTGTCCGCACGGCGCCACCTCTCCGCTTGACACGGCGAGGGTCGCTGCTGGTGTCAGTCAGACGCGTCAACCACGTACAGCCGCGTGTACAGTCGCAGGCCTGCTTGAGTAGCTGAGCGGTGTGTTGCTTTGGGAAAACCGCATGCTTTGTGCAACACAACACGGGGCCTGTGCTTGACACTTGTGGCTGTGGGTGTGTAGGGCCCTGAAGATTTGATTGTTCCGCTTGCCTGACTATTTCACGGTAGTCGGCTTAGTATCTATTGCATGATTCATTGCGATCAGCTCTCCAGCAATCCAAGGTTGGGAGAGCCCCGTGTGCCTGCGCACTACTGCGCACAAGCCGTGTTTTAGCACTTGGTGCCACATTTCATGGGGGCTGCAGTGCAACCATTTGACGCAGCAGCAGGCCTGGTGTGAAATCAAGCTGGACCCAACACACCTTGTGGGTTGCCTCGACCTGTAAAGTGTAACCCCGCTGTAGCGACGTGGCCTGCTGGCCGCTGCAGGGCTGCCTACACATTTAGAACAACAGCAGCACCTGCCATCCCGCTGATGTCGCCAGCAAGTGTTGTGTTGTGCTTGCTGGCCCTTGCGGTGCTGCTACACGACCACAGCCAGCGAATCCGGGCCGGAAAGGTCGCTCATGAGCAGCAGGGCAATTGAAGGCACAGCGGCAGCAGCAGCAGAAGAATGTATGTTGCAACCAAGCCAACCAACACGTACCCTGCTGCAGCGCTGCTGCATGGTGAGCAACACAGCCGGCGCGATGTGTATATCCACCCCTCACACACACATACACCAATTGCGCACGCACCGTTGATTAATGGACGGACAAGGTGCATGCCAGCATGCCTCGCGAGTTCGAGATGTGGGGACGGGTGACACAGCCCAGCGCAGGAAGAAAGGAAGACTGACACTCACATGTGTGCTCTAATTTCACTTGCAAACCTACCAATCGGTCAGCACAACGCAACAGCCGACGGAAACAGGCTCAACAAATTCCGCACCCAGCACATACGGTGGCGCAATGTGTCCCTAGGTCTGTGCACAACCAGAAAGGCCGCGTCTAATCAGACAGCGAGCCACACCGTCAAAGTTCCCACAACCCTGTTGCGCCCCGTTGGCCCCCCCTGAGCCACCACAGTACCCAAGAACGAGTAGAACGGAAGAGATGCAGCGCGGTCCAGGAATGATAGGCCAGTGTGCGAGGCACTGGCGGTCTGATCGTCTGACGCGCCTGGCGGGGGCCCAGGGCGGGCAAGGGAGGGGAAGGGGTTGTGAGGGGCACAAGGGAGGTGGTGGCATCACGGGAGCACCCGCCGCCGCCCGTAGGCATGCCTAACGGCACACGCTCAGCCCCATCAAGTGTACACGCACACATATGCCACACGCACAGGTTCAGCAGCGGTTCAGCTGCATGGTTCAGCTAGCATGGTGCACGGCAGTGCACACCATGCATCCAGCACAATCTCGCACTGCCCTTGGCTTGCATTGCGCATGGATCCAGGCTTAAGTAAGGGCGTGCGTTTCGGCTCCTTGACAGAGGACAACTACGCATATGTCCGTATTCCATGCCATGGGTGAAACTCCTGCAGTTGCATTGCCTCCGTCATTGCGTGCCTTGAGGTGCCCCCCTGTTCACGCCCTCAAACACCCCGACATCAAAACTACCGTAATCGATTACCATACCCCCGACAATACAATACAATACCGTACCGTCAGAGGAGCCAGTACAGTCAGATGAGCGGTTCCGCAGCGTGATGCGTGCGCGGCACCGTACACGTACTGTGCATTTGTACTGCGCATGTGTGTCGGGCACAACACACCACTACAGTAGTTTATGCGGTGACGCATGTACCGCACCACGGCCTCATACAACCACAGCCTCATACCAACACTGCTGACAGGTTGGGTGGGTAGGTGGTGCACAGGGGGCACCGCTTGCTGCGTAACACTCACACACCGTGTTATAGAGTGTTTATCCCGTGGGGCCATGCAGTGTACATATGCGTAAGGATGGAAGATGCACCTCACGAGGCGAGGTGTCTGGTCTGATCTGTTGACTGCCGCAAAAAAGCAACTGTCTGGCAGTCTCTGAAATCCGAATGCGTGCGTGCGACGGGACGCAGCGCACCGCAGGTGCTGCGGGCAAGGGAGTAAGGGGCTCAACCCCGTACGTCCAATACAATACGATACGATGCGATACGATAACATGCGATCATACGTCCAATACTGCTGTGCAGGCACTCAGAGCAGGGCGCACAACACGCACAGCCGCGATTGGGTGGACGGGCGGTCCCGCAAAGCCGGGGCGTTGGCCTCCCTCTTATTCCCTCACTTGGCCGTCCGCCCGTCGCAAGCAACCGTAAAGCTGCATGCCTTTTCATTGCGTGCTGCAACCGCCATGTGTTGTTGTTAACTATCGCTGCGGGCCCCGCAGGCTGCCGCACCGCGCGTCATAACCACCACCACCATTGCCATTCTCATCATCAGGGCTTGCGTATGCCCCAGCGCTTGAGCTCACTGTCCACCAGCTGCCGGCTGCGTGCGGACACCAGCCCCGCGCGCCGCAACGCCGTGTCGTCAGATCCCGCCAGGGCAGCCACCTGCACGCCACCAGTGGGGCATCATGCCATCACGCAGCACACGTCAAGAGGCAACCCTTCTTTGTGGCGGTATCATGCATTGTTCTCGTTCCTCCTGGCTTCACTTGTTCAGTGTCGGTGACCCCCGCACACATAGTTCAGTGCCATGCATGGCGGTACATGCGGGCATGTGGCGGTACACAGCGGTACAGAGCAGTACAGAGCGGAACAGAGCGGGACGCTCTCCCCTCACCGTGAGCCCGGGCGTCATGCTCTTGCTGTAGTGGCTCAGACCCAGGCCCGCCAGCAGGTCAGCCACGTCGGCCGGCGGAGCGGTCAGCGTGCTGCTGCGCACAGCAGCACCAGTAGCAGTAGCAGTAGCCGACACGCTGGGCGACATCGGCGAGCTCACGCCGCCCGCCGCACTACCCCCTGCAGCGCCTGCACCTGCGCCTGCATCCTGCCCCCCAGGTTGCGCCATGCTAAAGCTGGACCGTGTAGAGGCGGGCGCCGAGCCTTGCGCGCCCGCCAGCAGTGCAGCGCTGGCAGAGGTGCCCAGAAAGCCGCCTGCGTGATGGCCGGCGTCCACCGGCTGCCTCACGTGGGGCGCAGCAGCACTAGCGCTAGGCGGCGAGGAGGCTGCGCCGGGGAGCACGCAGCCGCCTCCGAAGGACGCGCCTGTGGCAGGTGTGCGAGCGCAATGGCGTCAGCAACACGCGCGAACACGCGCAACCCCATGCAGGACCGGATTGTTGATTAGTGACACTGGGTATGAGGGCCAACACGCAACGACGTGCTGCGATGCCAAGCGGTGAAAAGTTCACACCCAGCAAACAAGCACAGCAGTATCGTATGTGCTTGTGCGGAGCTCATGCGACGTGAGGGCGGTGGGCAACGCAACGCGTGGCACTCACTCACTTACCCCCAAGGTAAGCGCTCGCTGGCTGACCCGCTGCGGCAGCAGCAGCCGTCAACGACGCGGCTATGCCTGGCGGCAGCGAGCTCAGCCGGGGCATCACCCCGCTGCTGTTGGCGCTGCCGGCGCCGCTGCCGGCCGCACTGGGCAGTCTTGCGAGGCTGCCGCTGCCAACCCCACCAACACCTCCCGCGCCTGACAGCATCGCGGACGGAGGTCTCAACGTAGGGGCAGGCAACGGCTGGCCCCCCATCATGCCCGCCTGCTGCTGCGCCTGGGCGCTGGTAGGCTGCGCCAAGCCCTCCTGCGGCGCACCAGACACGGAGCGCTGAGCGCACACAACAATACAAGTTACAACACACCAACGCGCGCCTGGGTTAAGACTACCACTACGCACATCTGACTGTGGTGCGGGGGGCATGCGCTGGCAGCCTGTGCGGGGGCTTGTGGAGGGGAGCGCTATCACCACCCGCTCGGTCACACACACATCACGCGGCATGGCATTGTTGTTCAACCTCCGCACCACATCGCAGTGTTGCCCAGCACATACCTGGCGGCTGACGCTGACACGCAACACCAACACACATGTACCCAGTAGCAATCACCACTGCTTCATGCTTGAGCTGATGGTAGCGATGAACATGCGAAGAGGCCGTGCCTTGGTCGCCACCAAACCTTCCATGCCATTCAAATTGAAACGGGCTAAAGCTGTCAACACAGGGAGAGCTCTGTGTTGGGCTTTAAAATCGGCAGCGATACAACCTGCGGAAGGCTCTGGCCCTCCCTGGAGCCTTATCTTACCTTTGGCAGGCTGTCGGACGAGCTGCGGCCGCGCGGCACGGCCATGTGCCGCAATGCAACATCCCCGGGCGACCACGCGCCGCCAGCGCTTGCCGCCGCCGCTGCAGCCGCGGTGGTGCCCCTGCTGGGCGCAGCGCCAAAGGGGCTGTCGGGGGCTGCCCAGCTGCCGCCAGCGGCACCCCAACCTCCGATGTTGGCGCCGGCGTGGGGGTCATGAAACGCCCTGCAACACAACACGCAGCTGGTGTTAAGCAAGGGCAGGTGCACGGAGGACTGCAGTACAAGCTGGAGGACTACACAATCAGCCAATAGTGTTACGGTATGTTACGTTACGTCACGCTGTGTTATGTACTTACGGTATGTTATGTTACATCAGGAGCGTTTCGGCCATGAGGCACATCAGTCAATCATACAAGCCACTCAGCCAGCAGACCACAAGTACAAGGCGCACAACGAACGACGAGAGCCACTCCCCATGCCACCGCAACAGCAGCCCAACACACCCGCATACCTGGCAGCGGTGCCGTCCTCATGTCCCATCAGCTGCTGAGCATGCTGCTGCTGCTCTAGCAGCAGGGGGAGCGTCGCGCGAGTGCCGCTGTAGCCCCCGGCACCGGAGCCGCCAGCAGCGGGGGCAGCATGCTGGGCAGCAGAGCTGCCTGCCGCGCTGCCAGGAGAACTGGCGGCAGCGGGCGAGCCCGCGCCCCCGCCAGCGTTTGCGTTGATGAGCAGGCCCAGGTTGCGCATGGAGGTGGAGCGAGAGGAGGCCGAGGCAGTCATGGGAATGTCCTGCACGTACCCCGCTGACGCGCCGCCCTGGCCACCCTGGCCGCCGGCCCGGGCAGCGACGGCAGCAGCAGGCGCGGGGAACGAGCCCGCTCCGCCCGCGCCCCCCGGCGCCCCTCCTCCTCCCCCTCCGAGCTCCAGCGTTTGTGCTCCGGCTGAGCCCGAGGAGATGGCGGCGGCGCTGGTGGTCACGCCGGCGTGCTGCTGAGGGTGGTGCATGGCGGAGTTGCGCAGCCGCTCGTTGCTGCCGCTGGACTGCTTGCTGCTGCAGCTGCCGCCAGACACGCGGCGCGCGCCCGCCGCCGCCGCGGCCGCCAGCGCCACTGCACCCGGCCGCGCTTGCCGGACGTACTGCTGCGAGGCGTCCGGCCCGCCCGCCATATCCGTTGGTCGTGGCGCGCCGTGAACCAGCGGGCCGGCCTTGGGGCCGAGTGCGGATGGCCGATATGCCGCGGCGGCTGGCGCCTGGCCAAACGCGTTGGTGCCGGCCGATGCTGCGGCCATCACGCTCATGCCGACACCCGCCAGCGTTACCACCTCGTCATCCTCCTCCTCAGCAACAGCGCCTGCAGCACCGACCGCCAGCTCCTGACCTCCCGCAGATTGGATCAGCGCGGCCGAGGTGCCGCGCGCGGGCGGCGCCGCTGGCCGCACCACGGGCGCCACATGCGCGCCGCCGCCCGCACCCGTTATGTCGGTCCTGGCCAGCCCCAGCTTCATGAGCAGGTCGCGGTCCACATCCCCCCAGCCGCCGGCGCCCGCGCTGCCCGCCATGCTGCTGGCGGTGTTGGTGCCGCCGCTCGTGCCGCCCGGGGACGGCGGCTGCAGCAAGTGCATCGGCAGCAGCGCGCCGGGGGGCCCGGCCGGGTTCACGCCGGCTGGCATTCCGGCGGCTGCGTCTGGCTGCGCCCCGTGGATCAGCTGTGTGGCAGGCAGCGAGACCATGCCCGGCTGCTGCTGCTGCTGCTGCTGCTGCTGCTGCTGCAGGCTTTGCGACGCTGCCAGGGACGCCGGGTCAAACGCTCCCATCGACAGCGTGTTGTGTTGGGAAGGGAGCGCCATCCCGGCGTAATGCGCTGCCGGCGGCACGGCAGATGACATGCTGTCAGTGCTCTGCCGCTGCAGGAACACGCCGCCGGGGTTGGCGGGGGCGGCGCTGCTGGGCAGAGCCGGCGCGGTGCTGAAGCTGGCGGGGGCCGCTGCTGCGCCGGACGCCAGCGCGCCATGCGGCAGCCCCGTGTTGCCGTTGGAGACGTTGTTCGACATGAAGCACGACATGACCTGGACCGGATCGCAACGAAGGTCAGGCGCATGTGTAAGGGCTGTTCCAGGCTGGGGTCACACCCCAGTAGGGGTCGGGTGTAGGAACGTACAAGTAGTGGGCTCACACAAATTCAAACACGGGTAGTAAAGGGCTTTTGGCCAGTGCTGGTGTTCACCCTTAATGCCCCCCTCTCCCTCCCCTCCCCCCACATTCCCCCTTACCTGCAGGCCCGAGTGCGCGGCGGCGTTGCGCAGGTAGTCGGTGACGCTGCCCACCCCCAGGCTGAGGCCCTCCAGCGAGCCGTCCAGGCCGCCACACAGGTAGGTGCGGATGATGCCGATGCCCTGCGGGGGTTGGGGGTATAGAGGTACAGGGGTTCAGGGGTTAGGGAGCAGGTAGGTGCACCCCAATGCACAGGTGTTGGCGTTCAGGCACCTGTGACAGTGGCAGACACGCATGCCTCCGCCCCCGTCCCCGCCGTGTGAGCCAGCGGTACCGGACCGGGTGGTCCACTGAAACTTTTCATTGCTACACAATCACATTACACAATGGATGTTGTTGAACGGCCGGCAGCGAAAGCAGTGTACAACAGATCACCCCAAGCCTGCATCGTTGTTACTGCTACGCTGCTTTGTCGCGCACGCCGCCGCCTGCCGCACACGCGCAGTCGCGCACCTGGTAGGAGGATACGGTGTACGGCGCAAAGCTGTCGCTGCCCGCCTGCCGCACGCGGTTGTAAAACATCTCGCTCACGTGCACCGACATGGGCAGCGCGGTGCGCTGCAGGCCAGTGGCCAGCCGCACCGTCGTGCCGAACAGCGCGTAGCGGGGGTACTTGATGCCAATCACGCCTGCGCGCACACGCACGCACAGCAAACGCGTTGTGTTCGTTCCTTCAGTCCACGTGCCCCCAGCACACACGCACTGCACTGCATCTGCGCATGTTGCGCCAATGTAACCACAACATGGATTACGGCAAAGCCCCTACCTGGCTGGCCCCCCCCCCTCTGGACGTGCG